>CM076574.1:130221822-130440581 GCA_034641835.2 Pinus albicaulis | reverse complement strand
TGAAATATTGACAAACAACCTCAACAATATTATAGAATTCGTGTTACATGACATTCTCAATAAACATATGTTCTTTAGGATGAATGTGGCAATATATTAAACATTCATTTAATCTCTTAGTGTATAATGACTATCTAAGCATATATTCTATCATTTAGAGGTGACAAACATGTTTGGTCTCTCAATAAAAATCTTGGCACACCTATAATATCTTCATGATGTAATGGGTGTGGTGTCTTTGTGACTATAGTGAATGTAACTATTGGGACAAGATCTTTACCTTCTCTCAAACTATCTTATAATGGCAGTATTAGAATGTCTATGAAGGACAAAACTCAGATTCATGTGATGAATATCTCGACACCCATGAGATAAGCTCAATTTTTATATGATTCGACATTCATTATCAACACTTTTACATAAGTAGAATATTCAACATGTAGACCTGACACTCCTGTGAAGAAGGGTTAACATAATAGTGGAATATCCATGGAATTTCAAGTTCTATGATGACAGACTCAATATCTTGAAGTGGTTATTCCATCACAACATTCAAGGCATAAAAATCCAAACCAACATAATAAGCACACAATCCAACTCGCACTTAAAATACATCAATGTTTAAGGTCCTAAAGGAAACTAAAAAACCCCAAAAAATTATTATTTAACAATATGGTTTGGAAGCATAAGAAGACCTTTCTTCCAGTAGGAAATCCTCTTGTGTCATTGGCTTGAGAAATAATTCTCCTTTGTATCACTGCATTAAGAAACAATGCTCCTCTACGTCACTGCCTTGAGAAACAATACTCATGTGTGTTGCTAAACATAATAGTGATAGTGAGATGATTATTAAGAATTATAAACATAATTATTTAACTTACAAAGGAAACATTGATAAAAGTTTAGAACAACTTCATCAATGTGCTTAGATATAACGGAATGTGCTTCAAATAAAAAACACTTTCCACCTTTCTATGATGTCCTGTGTTGACAAAAACGTATACATATTTAACTTTATTTCTCATAGAAATTCTATAATATCTCGAAAATAATAAATAGCCACTATGTATTTCTTGTGTTTTGTTTTCCCTAAATAGGAAATTGTAATAATATAGAGGAATTAAAATTTCTTGTGCTCTTTCCACCCATCACACCATCATCAAAATATCCATGGAATTGGCAGTGTATCTCTGACCATAGGTAATAGAATCACAAAGATATCCCAACAAGTAGCTATCTAATATATGAGGCTCATTCATAGATCGATTCAAATCTTTATAACGAGGCATATGGTAGGTGTTTGTCAAGAATCACAAGCGATCCCACAATATATATATATATATACACACACACACTTCTCCATATCATCATATATTTAAGCACAAAAAATAGTACATCAAGTCTAGGTCTTCCATCTTAACTTTACATCGATAAAAGAGAGGGTCATCATCTGATAGGTAGACATCATCAAAATGACATATCTCATCCACTTGCCATAATCATCAAGCTATCTGCAACCTACCCCCTTCCTATTATTGACCCATAGGTTCATGTACCAAAAACTTTAATCATAATCATGCAGCATCTAAGGTAACAGAGATACATATCAAACCATCATCAGTGTCATCATACTTAGTTGTAGAGATATATATCAAGCCATGCATAGTCATGGTAGAGTCGGTTCAGATTCCAAATATGTGGTGTGTCTAAAGTTTAAACACATATTTTTGTTATATAAATAAAGTCATTTATAAATGACCTATTTTTCTTATAAGCTCATAGTTCTGTAGTTCAATATGATAAAATTCTGATCATAATTCCTTGAGCTATTTCATGATCATATTGTTCTCAGGCCACGATTTTTTTTTTCTTTCTTGTTTTCTTCAGGGTACAATGTTGTATATTCCATATAAAAAATATGTGTACTGTCAATTGACCTTCTCAACTTATATAATGTCTAGAATAAAATTATTAGTATTACTGGTACTAGATAAGAGTCTAATTGGACCTGAAAAATAGCTTGCACCTCAAACTAGGGTTTCAACCCTCTTTTGAATAAATAGGGGTTTCCGATCTCTTAATATATGCTCATCTATCAAATTATTTCTCTAATATTGGAACTTATAAAATTATAGAAACAAGCCTCAAATTAGATTAGGCTATCCTCCACTTGTGAAAGAAAGGATGGAGAAGGCTCAAACTCTCATGCTACTTGTAGACACCCTCCACTCCTTGAATCACATTAGAGCACTAAAATTCTGACGTGACCCACTTCAGAGAGTACCAGCCACCTTGCTAGTATTCATTATGTGCTTTATACAAGAGTACAATTATCACGGTATAGTGACCTCCCTTGATTTTCATTCAACATGCTTTGCAATGCATTAGAAGATACTTGTATTTTCTGTGACCTATTTGGATAGTCAATTGGTTACCATCCAGGTAGCAGCCCCTGTAAAAGTTGGACCAACATTTAAGGAATAAATGTCTCGGTAATAAGTTTTTGATTAACTTTACTGAGTATTTCTAATTTTCTGTTCATTATTGTGATCCTTTGTGATCCTTCTACATAGAAAAGTATGGATCAAGTCTTCAAGTAACTAACAAAGATAGTTTAATGAAAATATAATATGTTAAATGTGTACAACAATGAACCAAAGCGATATTGGTACCCATATTGTTTATGTTTCTTGCTTCTGTTTCTAACTAACGCTTGCACAACAGAGGCTTATGCTTTCTCCAAAACCTATGAAGTAATGACTCAACAGGACATGGATTCAAGAGAAGATGTCTAGAATCATAGAAATACCATGCTCGCTGCATAAGAAAGACTGGAGATGGGTATGCTGAAATACAAGTCTGCTAACCTCTGGGCAACAAATGGCCCAGGTAGTGCTAATACCATAACTATAAAAAGTAATGAGGATACATACCCTCTAGTAAGGTTATCGATATACCTCAACCTGCTAATTCTTAATGATATTTGTCAAATGCTTCAAGATATATCTTTGATTAATCTGGTTTTCCAATTCAAATGGTTTCTAGTCTTTACTGGGGATATTTTCAATAGCAACTCAAAGACCTGAACTGAAACTGAATCTAACATGACTAGATTTGAAAGCATATGAAAAAATAGTTTGTGTTTTGTTCTTAGCTCAATACATAAGCAGATGAAAGACTGGATAAATTCATTAGTACCAGACCTTCCCTAGAAAGGGGAAATGAAAACTCATGCAAAATCATGAGAGAATGAATTTGAGTGATCTTATTGAATCGAGGCACAACAGGAAGTCGATGAATTGACAAAATGGGACAAATTTCGTACATGTCATTTGGATTGAACTTTGTAGGTTCTGTTGCAATTCTGTTGTAAAATTTCTTGTCTATCTCAACAAAGGATTCATTTTAGAAAATTTGAAAGTTTTATCCCTTGCAGCCTACAGGTGTAGATCATATCTAAGGCTCAATGCTATTAGTAAAGCTGCATACTAAAAGCCAGGCCAACTGGACCCTGGTTCACTGGTGAGGTCAATAGAATATTAAATTAGCACCATGGATCTATTCAACTCTGTGTTCTGCCTCAGCCAAATAGGATGCACTTCAAAGGGATGATGCCAGGTGCAAGTCCAGGGCAATTTTGGTCGAATAGTTACACCTCCGATCCTGCACTTAGAGTCAAACAAAATCTGCTATATGTGGTGCAACGCTTTTAATGGTAAAGAATAATAAGACCATAAATTTGTAAAATATTTGATAGAAGATTCACTAAAGACAAATTCCATGCATAACAATCTCAGGGTGGACAAAAGAATATAGAGACACACTTGAACAATTCTTCCAAAAGAGTTGCTCCATCCATGAGTCACTGTGACAGGCACAATGGCAACAGACATTACAATTCTATTGGCATTACAAAGTGACAACCCCAGAACCATCATGACAACAACTTTGGCTCTATCTAATGTGAGAAAATCCATCAATTTTAATGGCCTTGAGTCATTTGTAAGTGCACTTAATACAATACCATCATCTTGGAAACCTTTATCGGCTCCTGATGCCGCATGTGTGCGAACTTGCTGTGCTACAATCCTTGTCCTAAACACCCCTGATCTAATACATCTGTTTATGGGCTTGTTAGCAGTTTAATTTGCACCTATAACCATCTTCTGTCTTGTGGAATTTCTAAACTTTAGCAGGCCCTTCTTAGCCTGCCTGTTGACTTGATCCTCCAATGCTAAATTCAGAGAAATTAAAGAAGATTGTTTATGTGCCACAAATAGCAACCCACATTCCATTCTTGCATCAGCTGTGGGCACAGCCATTTCCATAGCATGGGGTGTAAACATATTTTTGTTATATAAATAAAGTCATTTACAAATGAGCTATTTTTCTTATAAGCTCATAGTTCTGTAGTGCAATATGATAAAATTATGATCATATCTCCTTGAACTATTTCATGATCATATTGTTCTCAGGCCACAACTTTTTTTTTCTTTCTTGTTTTCTTCAGGGTACAATATTGTATATTCCATATAAAAAATATGTGTACTGAAAATTGACCTTCTCAACTTATATAATGTCTAGAATAAAATTATTAGTATTACTGGTACTAGATAAGAGTCTAATTAGACCTGAAAGATAGCTTGCACCTCAAACTAGGGTTTCAACCCTCTTTTGAATAAACAAGGTTTCCACTCTCTTTATATATGCTCATCTGTCAAATTATTTCTCTAATATTGGAACTTATCAAATTATAGAAACAAGCCTCAAATTATATTAGGCTATCCTCCACTTGTGAATGAAAGGATGGAGAAGGCTCAAACTCTCATGCTAGTTGTAGACACCCTCCACTCCTTGGATCACATTAGAGCACTCAAATTCTGACGTGACCCACTTGAGAGAGTACCTGCCACTTTGCTAGTATTCGTTATGTGCTTTATACAAGAGTACAATTATCACGATATAGTGACCTCCCTTGATTGTCATTCAACACACTTTGCAATGCATTAGCAGATACTTTTAATTGCCGTGACCTATTTGGATAGTCAATTGGTTACCATCCAGGTAGCGGCCCCTGTAAAAGTTGGACCAACATTTAAGCAATAAATGTCTCGGTAATGAGTTGTTGATTAAATTTACTGAGTATTTCTAATTTTCTGTTCATTATTGTGATCCTTTGTGATCCTTCTACATAGAAAAGTATGGATCAAGTCTTCAAGTACCTAAAAAAGATAGTTTAATGACAATATAATATGTTAAATTTGTACAACAATGAACCAAAGCGATATTGATACCCATATTTTTATGTTTCTTGCTTCCGTTTCTAACTAACGCTTGCACAGCAGAGGCCTATGCTTTCTCGAGAACCTATGAAGTAATGACTCAACAGGACATGGATTCAAGAGAAGATGTCTAGAAGCACATAAATACCATGCTCGCTGCATAAGAAAGACTGGAGATGGGTATGCTGAAATACAAGTCTGCTAACCTCTGGGCAACAAATGGCCCACGTAGTGCTAATACCATAACTGTAAAAATTAACGAGGATACATACCCTCTAGTAAGGTTATCGATATACCTCAACTTGCTAATTCTTAATGATATTTTTCAGATGCTTCAAGATATATCTTTGATTAATCTGGTTGCCCAATTCAAAGGGTTTCTAGTCTTTACCAGGGATATTTTCAACAACAACTCAAAGACTTGATCTGAAACCAAATCTAACATGATCAGATTTGAAAGCATATGAAAAAATAGTTTGTGTTTTGTTCTTAGCTCAATACATGAGAAGATGAAAGACTGGATAAATTCATTAGTACCAGCCCTTTCCTAGAAAGGGGAAATGCAAATTCATGCAAAAGCATGAGAGAATGAAATTGAGTGATCTTGCTGAATCCAAGCACAACAGGAAGTCAATGAATTGAAAAAATGGGACAATATTCGTACATGTCATCTGGATTGAACTTTGTAGGTTCAGTTGCACCTGTAGGTTGCAAGGGATAAAACTTTCAAATTTTCTAAGGCTCGATTCTATGAGTAAAGTTGCATACTAAAAACCAGGCCAATTGGACCCTGGTTCACTGGTGAGGTCAATAGAATATAAAACCAGCACCATGGATCTATTCAACTTTGTGGTCTGCCTCAGCCAAATAGGATGAAATTCAAAGGGATGATGCCAGGTGCAAGTATAGGGAAATTTTGGTGGAATATTTACACCTCCGATCTTGCACTTAGAGTAAAACAAAATCTGTTATATGTGGTGCAATGGTTTTAATGGTAAAGAATAAGAAGACCATAAATTTGTAAAATAGTTGACAGAAGATTCACTAAAGACAAATTCCATGCATAACAATCTCAGGGTGGACAAAAGAATACAGATACACTCCTGAAAAATTCCTGCAAAAGAGCTGCTCCATCCATGAGTCACTGTGAGAAGCACATTGGCAACAAACATTACAATTCTATTGGCATTACAAAGTGATAACCCTAGAGCCATCATGACGAAAACTTTGGCTCTATCTGATGTGAGAAACTCCATCAATTTTGATGGCCTTGAGGCATTTGTAAGTGCACTTAATCCAATACCATCATCTTGGAAACCTTTATCGGCTCCTGATGCCACATGTGTACGAACCTGCTGTGCTACAATCCTTGGCCTAAACACCCCCGATCTACTAGATCTGTTTATGGGATTGTCACCAATTGAATTTGCACCTATAACCATCTTTTGTCTTGTGGAATTTCTGAACTTTAGCAGGCCCTTCTTAGCCTTCTAGTTGACTTTATCCTCCAATGTTGAATTCAGAGCAAGTAAAGAAGTTTTTTTTGGTGCCACAAATGGCAACCCACATTCCATTCTTGCATCAGCTGTGGGCATAGCCATTTTCATAGCATGGGGTGTACACAGATTTTTGTTATATAAATAAAGTCATTTATAAATGACCTATTTTTCTTATAAGCTCATAGTTCCGTAGTGCAATATGATAAAATTCTGATCATATCTCCTTGAGCTATTTCATGATCATATTGTTCTCAGGCCACAACTTTTTTCTTCTTTCTTGTTTTCTTCAGGGTACAATATTGTATATTCTATATAAAAAATATGTGTACTAACAATTGACCTTATCAAATTATATAATGTCTCGAATAAAATTATTAGTATTACTGGTACTAGATAAGAGTCTAATTAGACCTTAAAGATAGCTTGCACTTCAAACTAGGGATTCAACCCTCTTTTGAATAAACAGGGATTTCCACTCTCTTTATATATGCTCATCTGTCAAATTATTTCTCTAATATTGGAACTTATCAAATTATAGAAACAAGCCTCAAATTAGATTAGGCTATCCTCCACTTGTGAAAGAAAGGATGGAGAAGGCTCAAACTCTCATGCTAGTTGTAGACACCCTCCACTCCTTGGATCACATTAGAGCACTCAAATTCTGACGTAACCCACTTGAGAGAGTACCTGCCACCTTGCTAGTATTTGTTATGTTCTTTATACAAGAGTACAATTATCACGGTATAGTGACCTCCCTTGATTTTCATTCAACACGCTTTGCAGTGCATTAGCAAATACTTGTAATTGTCATGACCTATTTGGATATTCAATTGGTTACCATCTAGGTAGCGGCCCCTGTAAAAGTTGGACCAACATTTAAGAAATAAATTTCTCAGTAATGAATTGTTGATTAACTTTACTGAGTATTTCTAATTTTCTGTTCATTATTGTGATCCTTTGTGATCCTTCTCAATAGAAAAGTATGAATCAAGTCTTCAAGTACCTAACAAAGATAGTTTAATGACAATATAATATGTTAATTGTGTACAACAATGAACCAAAGCGATATTGGTACCCATCTTGTTTATGTTTCTTGCTTCCATTTCTAACTAACGCATGCACAACAAAGGCCTATGCTTTCTCCAGAAATGAAGTAATGACTCAACAGGACATGGATTCAAGAGATGTCCAGAAGCATAGAAATACCATGCTCACTGCATAAAAAAGATTGGATATGGTTATGCTGAAATACAAGTATGCTAACCTCTAGGCAAAAAATGGCCCAGCTAGTGCTAATACCATAACTGTAAAAATTAAAGAGGATACATACCCTCTAGTAAGGTTATCAATATACCTCAACTTGCTAATTCTTAATGATATTCGTCAGATGCTTCAAGATATATCTTTGATTAATCTGGTTGCCCAATTCAAAGGGTTTCTAGTCTTTACCAGGGATATTTTCAACAGCAACTCAAAGACATGATCTGAAACTGAATCTAACATGATCATATTTGAAAGCATACAAAAAAACAGTTTGTGTTTTGTTCTTAGCTCAATACATGAGCAGATGAAAGACTGGATAAATTCACTAGTACCAGCCCTTCCCTGTAAAGGGGAAGTAAAAATTCATGCAAAAGCATGAGAGAATGAAATTTAGTGATCTTGCCGAATCCAAGCACAACAGGAAGTCAATGAATTGACAAAATGGGACAACCTTCATACATGTCATCTAGATTACTTTGTAGGTTTAGTTGCAAGTCTCTTGTAAAATTTCTTGTCTATCTCAATAAAGGATTCATTTTAGAAAATTTGAAAGTTTTATCCCATGCAACCTACATGTGTAGATCATATCTAAGGCTCAATTCTATTAGTAAATATACATACTAAAAGCCAAGACAACTGGACCTTGGTTCACTGGTGAGGTCAATAGAATATAAAACCAGCACCATGGATCTATTCAAATCTGTGGTCTACCTCAGAGAAATAGGATGCATTTCAAAGGGATGATGCCAGGTGCAAGTCCAGGGAAATTTTGGTGGAATAGTTACAACTTCAATCCTGCACTTAGAGTAAAAAAAAATCTGTTATATGTGGTGTAACGATTTTAATGGTAAAGAATAAGAAGACCATAAATTTGTAAAATAGTTGACATAAGACTCACTAAAGACAAATTCCATGCATAACAATCTCAGGATGGACAAAAGAATACAGAGACACACCTGAACAATTCTTGCAAAAGAGCTGCTCCATCCATGAGTCACTGTGAGAGGCACAATGGCAACATTCATTACAATTCTATTGGCATTACAAAGTGACAACCCCAGAGCCATCATGACAACAACTTTGGCTCTCTCTGATGTGAGAAAATCCATCAATTTTGATGGCCTTGAGGCATCTATAAGTGCACTTAATCCAATACCATCATCTTGGAAACCTATATTGGCTCCTAATGCCGCATTTGTGCGAACCTTCTGTGCTACAATCCTTGGCCTATACACCCCTGATCTACTACATATGTTTATGGGCTTGTTAGCAATTGAATTTGCACCTATAACCATTTTTTGGCTTGTGGAATTTATGAACTTTAGCATGCCCTTCTTAGCCTGCCAGTTGACTTGATCCTCCAATGCTGAATTCAGAGAAAGTAAAGAAGATTGTTTATGTGCCACAGATGGCAACCCAAATTCCATTCTTGCATCAGCTGTGGGCATAGCCATTTTCATAGCATGGGGTGTACACATTTTTGATGGTATTCAAAACTCCCTAGAGCAATGCACACACTCAGGGTGTGCAGAGACTGCTTGTGTGCTATATAACTTGGAACTGCATCAACACCAACCTAATAATTTCAAGACCATATCTTGGAACTGCATCAACACCAACATAAGAATTTCAAGACCATATCTTGGAACTGCATCAACACCAATTTAAAAACTTGAAGAACATACTTGAAAAGGAAGCCAAAACACTTCAAATTAAAAATTGCACAAACTATATGTCTCAAAATATTTCCATGCCCTTAATATTCAAATTGGAATTCTTCAACCATACCTTGATTATATATTGTAGCTTCCAGAATATTTTTTCAGGATTTGTGCATGCATTCCTACCCAGCAAAATGTGAACAGTTTGGATTTCTAGCGATTGTGAGCTTAAAAGAAGCCTGAAACAAGTGTAAACTTCTAGATTTTGGCTTACCTGTTGCAAATCACCCATAATTCAACCACAGAGCACCCACATTCACTGAATCACCACTGACCAGCACTGTTAGACTCGCTGAAGCATTCAGACTAGCAAATTTATTTAAAAATAATAATCACAGAGCGCTGTTGTTAGACTCGCCGAAGGCCGAAGCAATCACCAGCACACTTGAACTTTGAAGCATTCGGAGTCCGATCTCAGCAAATTTATCAAAAAATATATATAATTACAGTTGTGTTTCCAAACTCCTCCTCGTGGGTTTAGCTCCATGGCACCGAGGAAATGGACCATCTTGGTACTCTAAATCCCTAACTAGAACTCGATTATTGTTGCCCTCCATGGTTTAGCTCCATGGAACCGGGGAAATGGACCATCTTAGTACTCTAAATACCTAACTAAAACTCAATTCTTGCTACCTCTCTGGAACTAGAACTTGATTGAAGATTCTTGTTGCCCTAATGCACTCGTTAATGCGTGCAGAACCAGATCTTGGCATCCTGTATAGGATCTAGCACCGTGCACCTTCCCGAAACTAGAACTCGATTTTTTTTACCCTAATGCCCTCATCAATGCACGCAGAACCAGATCTTGAAATCCTGCATATAATCCCGCACCGTGCACCTCCAACAGTGAACTTCCAAGCCCCTTCCAACCCCCAACCAGTTGAAATGGGGTGAATCCCTCCCTCGACCTAGTAAATTCGGGTGAATGCCATAAATTTTTCTTGCACCTCCAACTTCCAAGCTCCAACCAGTGAAAATGGGGGTGAATCACTCCAATCCCTCCCCTGAATCCAGGCGAATGCCATTGAAATCAGCTCCAAACCAGAAAATCGGGAGGCGAATTTCATGGTTTTAGTTTTAAGCGCATTTATCTGGTTAGGCTAACACTTAATAATTAATTATTTTTAAAATAATTATAGGGCTAACTATAGAAAATGGGTTTTATATAAAAAAATTTCCCTACTAAAATTTAAAACCCCTTAAAATTCGCCTTTGGGATATAATTCGCCCCTAAAGTTTTCCATGGTTCAAACTTCACGTTTTGTCAATGCTTCATGGCCATTGATGCCATATGAGCCCTTTGCGGCACCTGCGCATCAACAAGATACAGAGAATTAAATTAAATGAAGAGTATCAGTGTTGAAGACTAAAACCAGCCAAAAATGAAGGATTGAAGATTGTTTTCACAGTTTTGGAGGATTACGGCTAAGATCGAAAATCAAAAGCCTAATCCTCCAAATTAAAACACAATTAAAGACATATCAAAAAGATTTTTCAGTCAGAAAAAACCTCCACTGCCACATTAGAGGCTAATTGATTCCTCTCAGCTACCAAATGCCACCTGTAGCCTAGAAGCAATCATCAGAGGCTGAGTTATGATCAGAAAAGAAGATATTTGCCTCAACGCAGCCAAATAGTTAATTTTGCCAAAGGAGCTTAGTGAAAAAATATTAGAAGAGTTATTAAAACATGAAACAAAGCCTTAAAGTCAACAAAATCTCCCACCGAGCTTAATTCTTAGATGTAAAACAATTAATACAGATAAAACATCTGTAAAATTCTCCATCGAGCCCCTCGATGACCGAGAAGCATTTATCTGTATTAATTGAACCTGGGAGATCTTTTATCCCCTCCCACCTCCTCATATCTTCTATAAATACTTCTGTAGGAGATGAAACAATGTTGGTTGCAGAACTTTGAAATATAATTGTGCTCGAATTTTCTACTTGTAAATAGTCTTCAAAGGCTCTTGAAGCTCTGTTTGTGATAGAACAGTTAGGCTGAGTAGTGAAGATGATTTCTGAACTGAAACATTGGACCTGAAGACTATAATTGGTTTGACATCAATAACAAGCTGTTTCTTGGAATCTTGGTCTATATCATTGGTGAAGTGCTTCGTTCTTTGTAATTGTTTTTCCTTTTGTGTATGCCATATTGTCCATTATTCTCTGATAAAGAATAGCAAGCATAGAGTTAGGACCTATTGTTTACAGTATCCTTCTTTGACTGATAAGCTTTATCTCAATGTTTTCTTCTAAATTGTTTATTTAAGAATGATTCAATACAGTTTAAACAGTTAGGAATGCTGGCGTTCCCTCATCCTACTGTTTGCTTTAAACATTGTTCTTGGATGTGATTTTCATTATTTTCTTATTAAAGTTAGACTAGAAAAGTGATGGTGAGCCCTGTTTTCTAGCTTCTATTCTCCAAAGGTAGATTCTAAAAGTTTCCCTAAGTGTTTGCTGAAAGCAGACTAGGTTTCAAAGTACCTTATCTGATCTTAAGTTGCACTTTGTTTCTCTTATGTGTTTTCATACTTTCTGAAGGTAATTATGCAGATTACTAGATTGCTTGTCAATTGAGTTTCTTTAATACAAACTTGCCCAAGAAGTCTATGGTTAGCCCTATCCTTGGTTGGTTTTAAACAGTTACTTAAGCGTATTTTCTTGTTTGTACTGACTATAAATCCTTGTTGAAATTATTATCAGTTTCCACCCCTCCAACACTTTATCGTTTCCATTCCATCATTTTATTTCAATGATCTTGTGATATAGATGACTTGCCCCTTGGATCACTCTTGATGTTGTTGCTCAATTAAAGCCCTGTTATGACTCCATAGCCCAATGGACTAAAAACCATCATTATATCTATCTTTTAGCCAAAGCTCGTTCTGATTGCTTGCAACTTCACACCTTTGAAACTCTTTCCATTTAGGACTTTCCACTCAAATAATAATCATGCTCAACCATCCAAAACAAACAAAAACCCTTGGAATTCATAACTAGCCTAATATCATTACCCAAAGGCTTTAAAGATAAATCAATATTTTCACTTATTGGAGAGATCCCTCTCCAGATTCAGGAGGGCTAGATCCTAGAATCCCAAAGTGGTTGAAATAGTGTTCTCTCTGCAGTTTGACTTTTCCAATCTTGCAAATTACAGGGAGCTAACAACTCCATTAACAATTCAAGGTGAATTTTTATCTCAGCCTTATCCCGCTCATACTCTTCATTCATCAACTGTTCACATATGCCACTTACCTTGGCATTTTCCTTCTTCTCCCCTTTGTTGTGGTTTTCATCAGATCTTCAGAAATGACTATCAACAATCATCTTCCCCTTCTTTGTGAACTACATCTGTTCACATGTGGACTTCATTTAATCCACTTCTCAGCAATCCTTCATGCTTTCCATTCATCAAAATGCAAGTTCTCCTCCTGCGCTTGGATTCTCTTGGTTCTCTTTGTTGGAGCCAATCTCTGGCAACCCTCTTGTTGCAATTTGCTACAAACAACACTTTAGTAATGCATGTGTTACAATAACCAATTATTTGGGTGTCGGGCTCTGCCGATCATGCGCCCCATTACATTCAGACTGTTGACTTAGTTTATGACTCTTCGACTTCAGACTTACACCCATTTTTCATCTTGGATGAAAATACTCAATCTCAACTCAAACTATCCAAACTTTCATTTGACTCTAACATCTGTTTTCACTTCAAGATTTTTCCTAATAACAATGATAGTGGATATTTTGACTTAATTGAAGTTATACAATTTTTCAATAAAAATAAACCCCTAATACATTTTTGGAATGTAAAACCTTCACTTTCTTTCATACTTCATTCTTCTGAAAATTCATCAGTTTGTCCTCATCATTTCACATGATACTGAAGTCTTTCGTCGAAATGAAATTCAAGTTTTTCAAGATTTATTTTAAGGTGAAAATAAATAAACCATTCAATCTTCAATGTTCAGAAATACGTTCCTGAATTATCATACCTCATGCTCTTGTTAAGGTTATTAATAAACCTTTCTCTTTGCAGTCTCAACTCTCTGGTTTCCACTCTTCTATGCCGTCTTGTCACTGTCAATACTTGCATGCTCACAAACTCGTCATCTTAATGCAAAAATTTCCCTGCACTTATATACATCATACAACATCAATTCACATCTCTTCACCTATGTACAGAGAACAAGCTATTCATATTTCAACCTTCACGATGTAAAATTCGTACATTGTGTTCATCTTGAATATCACTCCTTAAATACCGTCACATGATGGTAAAAAAAAAGGTTTTAAAACATTAAATAATTTTGTTTTTTTTGTATTTTCAATCATAAACACAAATCACAGAAGTCCTCCCATTTCCAACTACAAACTTTGATCTCAAAATGATGCAACCAAAATTGCGAAGAATCCACATTATGCATAAAAATGCATGTTTCAAGATTTCAATACACTTTAGCATGGTGAAAATCCACATCACTTAATCAATAAAAGTTCACACAAATTTATTGGAATTTCATTAACACCATCACTATGTTATCCTCCATGAAATAACAATAAAAATTATGATTTACCTTCTGCGCTCATAACACGTTTATCGCTGCTCTCTTTAGTTTCAAATCTCCACCATCTTCATACCTTTCAAAACGAAGCCCTTCTTTTCAAAGACCCATCCATTAATCCAATGATTTCAAAATTAATAGGCTTCACATATCTCGAGGCTCTTCTCCCAATCTCCACCGTCAATTTTGACTTTCATGCTCATAAGATATATTCTCTCCAAAGCTATGAGAAAACCCTTGTTGGTTTTCAAAATCGTCTTCACACCTTTTCACGCTGATTGCACAATCTTGAACAACATGTGAGAAAAAAAATCAATAACACAAACATATGATTAAGTTAATTTTATCACCAAACTTCAAAACAATAATGCTCCTAGCACTGCAATTCTCTCCACGCAATCTCTTTCTCACTTTTGACACCAAAATGATGTCAATCTACAATAACTCCTGCTTTGGAAAATTATTTTCTCAACTAATTTAAAAATACCCACTTCTAAGAATGCCTAGGCTTATTTTCTTTCATAAAGAAATTGATTCAATTGTCAATTTGGCATTGTAATTTAAATGAAAACACTTTCTCACTCAAGAAATTTCATTGCTATGTTTTTTAGATCCGCAAGGGATCGTTGTGACTATGCATCACCATACGAATTTCATTTTAAAACCACATCCTTACTTGGAAAATGGCTATTTTCGTACTACGCAACACAAATTAAATGTTGATTTGCACCGTTGAAAAAAAAATTAACCATTCAACTTATGCACGCACCTCATGATGCCAAGTTATGATTTTGTGCTAGTGTGATCCCTTGTAATCAGTCTAATGGGCTTCAACAATGTTATATTTGATATGGGTATGATATACGCAATCTCTGCAACAAATTCCACACTATTATGTTTGACCACATCTTGAACGCAACCCTTTGTTAACTCATCAAAACGGCCTCGTGGCTATTTGTTACCCATGCGAATACTTCAACATGTGAATAATTTAAACATTCCAATGATATGGCTATGGGCATCGGCATACTAACCTTTAATTGGCTCTGGTGCTGTGTGATACAATCACGTCCGAATGTAATCATCGTGATGGATACAACGTTGGCACTGTAATGGCTTCAACAATCATTTACAACCCTCGACTTAATCGACAATGATCGATTCTGATCTTCGCTCCTCCACTATGCAACTCCACACGGTTGGCCAAGGATCTAACCCAAATTGACCGATGAGGAGTCAACACCACCATGTGTATCACTCTGCAATTTCTCATCCATCACAGGTTTAAGAAACCACTGTCGCGCTGCACAATGTGTCCACTGTTCGGCCCACTCTCATCTACGTTATGCATGACTTCACATGTAATGAAATACTGTAAGTGACATATCTTGTAATTATCAGTGAAAACAAACAACGTTAAGGCCACGAGCATCTCTTGCATCCATACTAGACTCAGGATGTAAAAATACTTTATGTCGATTGCCAATTGCAATAAGCGCCTTCTGTCAATTTCGTAAACAACAATAATACTCCTCAATGCACACCAAGCAGAGGTATGCAGGCTTTCAATAGAACTTAACACCACCATCCTTCAAAATTTATGACCAAAAAGGAATTTCGCATGGTGGCACAATTGGTTGTGCACGCGATTCATTTTTTGTTACACGTTACAGTCATAAGTCACCTATTTGATTATTGGGCATAGTTATATATATCACAGACTTGTTCTTATGAGTGACCATGCTATGCTATGTGGATGGTCAAATGTCACAGCTAGCTCTTGTGAGCTTCCCACACTACACTTTCCATGTGGTTATATGTCACGCTGTCTCTTGTGAACGCCCACACCACGACTCTGTGGTATTACACATGTCACCTTCCAGAAATTCACATGCCATCATAAATGTTAACTCCTCCTACCATACACGTTCAAACTCTCACCAGCAACATGACTTCTCAGTTGCAGCAGTCTCATGGTTTTCAACCCTGGCTTTGTCAAGTCTACGATAGTTCATTGCTATAGTGTCGATGCTCCCACTTTATCAATGTTGTAGCTAACCACTCGATTACTTGCAGTTTTACTCCAACATATTCGACCTCCTGCACTCACATGCTCCAATAGATAGCATATATATACAAATATATATCCAATTTTTAGACTTAAAGAAAAATTATAATATATCAATCAACTCTCTCCTAGGCTCTGATACCAATGATGCAGGGATTCTGGGTTAAATCAGAATCCTAGCATCATTTGGTATTAGAGCCTGGGAGAGAGTTGATTGATATATTATACCTTTTCTTTAAGTTTGCAACTTGGATATATGTTTGTATATATATGCTGTCTGTTGGAGCATGTGAGTGCAGGAGGTTGAATATGTTGGAGTAAAATTGCAAGTAATCGAGTGGTTAGCTACAACGTTGATAAAGTGGGAGCATCGAAACTATAGCAATGAACTACCATAGACTTGACAAAGCCATAGTTGAAAACCATGAGACTGTTGCAACTGAGAAGTCGTGTTGCTGGTGAGAGTTTGAACATGTCTGGTAGGAGGAGTTAACATTTATGATGGAATCTGAATTTCTGGAAGGTGACATGTGTAATACCACAGAGTCATGGTGTGGGCATTCACAAGAGACGGCGTGACATATAACCGCACACAAAGTGTAGTGTGGGAAGCTCACAAGAGCTAGCTATGACATTTCACCGTCAACAGAGCGTAGCGTGGTCACTCATAAGAACAAGTCCGTGATATATATAACTGTGCCCAGCAATCAAATAGGTGACTTATGACTGTAACGTGTAACAAAAAATGGACTGCGTGCACAACCAATTGTGCCACCATGCGAAATTCCTTTTTGGTCGTAAATTTTGAAGGATGGTAGTGTTATGTTTTATTGAAAGCCTTCATACCTCTATTTGGTGTGCGTTGAGGAGTATTATTGTTGTTTACCAAATTGATAGAAGGCACTTATTGCAATTGGCGATTGACATAAAGTATTTTTACATGCTGAGTCTAGTATGGATGCAGGAGATGCTTGTGGCCTTGACATTGTTTGTTTTCACTGATAATTAGAGGATATGTCACTTACAGTATTTCATTACATGTGAAGTCGTGCATAATGCAGAGGAGAGTGGGCCAAGCAGTGGACACATTGTGCGGCCTCTTGGCTTGGCTCTCTATCCTTCAAACCATCTTTATGATTCTCTACACTCCTCACTTCACACTCCCCTCTTTCTCACCCTCATAAGCTACATATTTATACATAAAAATAATTTTTTCACTCCATAACTTCCTCATAAATCTCAACTTAAAATATAATTTATATTAATCTTATTTTGGACCCAATCGAGTCTTGTTTATGGAATTTCTCATCCCTAAATTAACTCCACTCATATCCTTATTTATTTAAGGGATATTTACAAAAAAATCCTCACATTTATAATTTCTCTCCTAATTATTAAAAATAAGCAATTTAATTAATAAAATAATTAAAATGTCTCACCCCCCCTTATTACATAATTGAATGATGAAAATTTTCTTTGGATGCTCTTGCATCAATGTCATGTCAACACAATGTGTCCATACTCCTTGCTGCCTGATGATGCAAGTATCCTACCACATACCCTTAGAAATAGGGTGATGACCAAACTCTTTCAAGAGTAACCAACGCAGTCAAGCCTCTTGTTGCCCAGTATCATAGATTTGAAGATACATTTCTAGCTTCTTGCTCATCATCCACACCCATCCATCCACATGTGGGTGCCTTTCATCATATTCTTCCTCAGCAATCTCCTAAGGAAGACTATCATCCTCCCAAACCATATTTCTACTCTTGCATTTCATGGGATGTTGAAATGAAACTCCTTGGAGATATTCTAGAGAAGACCTCTCATAAATGCCTCTCTTGAATCCATAAGGATCCAAGTGTGATGAGGAAAAACCTTCCCCAAATTTTTGAGGAACTTTTCACTTCATGATGTGTTGAAGTGCACCTCCCATGAGATCTCTCCATGAAACCTCCTTCTCATCAATGGCCTTCCAAAACCAATAAGGCTCTAGATCCTCTGCAGGTAGAAGTATCTCTTTGAGCTGGGGAGTGCTCATTGAGAAAGGGTCATCTAGAAAGGAGAAAGGATTTCTCACTTCAAGATGTCTACCATCTACCACTTCTTCCTCCATTGCTTCATGAATGAAGCTGCCATTTGAATGCTCCCATGAGGAATGGGTCCTCTTTCCTTCATCACTGCTCTTATACAGCGTAGTGCAAATATATTTCTCTGAATTAGCAACATGAAAAGATGTAGATCCATTCATATGATTTTCTGAAATGAAAAGAGATGGAAATTCAAGCATACCTTGGTGAGATGTAGAAGCAAGAGCTCCTTCCTCAACTATATTTTCTTCCTCCACTGCTGAACATGAAGGCTACTCCTCCAAGGTTGTGATAGCACTGGTGTATGCTTCATCAAGTGGTGGTGAGGGCCTCTCTTCCTCTGATATTTCTTTTCCAAATGCTTCAATTAGTCTTTGATACAACTCAGCAAGAGTGAATACTCCTGCATGGCTCAAATGGCTGAACCACCAAACATTTGCTTCACCTTCAAGGTGCAGCGCTGCAATCTCTACATCCTCTCTCTCTACTACTGGATGTAGTAGGAATAAATCCTCTAGTTTCATCACCTAAGTCTTTGATACACATGTAAGTGATCCATCAAAAGTGGGAAACAGAAACCTATTGCCTCTCATCATCCCATAGTTGTAGGGTCTCTTCCCTTCCTCTAGCTGAATGAATTGTGGTAAAGTTAGAGTCTCCTTGAAGGCTCTAGATTTAGCTTTGTATTCAGAAAGGTATTCAATTAGAATATTAGATTCTAAATTCCCTTCATGCCTATGGTCTTCTTCTCTTTGAGGATAGGAATTTCCTGGCTCTTCCTCTTCTTGAAACTCTCTAGGAATTTAACTACATCTCTTCTTATTTGTCTGCTCTACCTCCTTGGAGAGGTTCTTCTTGGATCTAAAAATTGATGAGAGTAATCTCATCCACTCCATAATTTTTTTCTTTGCTGCTTCTCTTTATTCTTCTGATAGCTGGATCTCACAGGCTGAGCCAGAGATCATGCTTTGATACCACTGTAATATCCCCAAATTGGGATTGCTAGCAAGGCATGCCTGAAAAACGAATTTTTCAAGAATGTGTGCTACAAAAAACAATATTAGCCCTTTTATCTCTTATATATGATAATCTAAGATCCAAATCCAAGAGGAAATCAAAAACCAAACAAACTAGGTGAGATAAACAAGCCTCTCACACCTAGAATGGCCGGAAAATGCCCAATAATGGGACTGCAGCAATATGTAAACACAATTATGGAGCTGCAGCAAGCTATTCACTCAATAAATGTGTCAAGAAACACATTATCCTTAGTTGGTGTCTCAGTAGCAACTTGTACTTCCTTTTATGATCCAAAAAGTGGGGAAAAACAACGATTTAAGCCCTAAAAAGGTTAATTTCAGATATTTGCGTAAAAAAAGAGGAAATTGACGGTTTTACCCCTTAGAATATGTTATAGGGGACTCACATATCAAATTTCATAAAAAAAAAATTCACTCTATCTATGTTAAACAGATATCCCAGTCTCGGTATGGCTTAAAAAGGCCCAAACCCCATGACTTAGCTAATACATAATTTGCTGAAGCCTTCAAAGCATTTTTTTTCAAAGGGTTTATGATGAAATATTATGGAAACAGCAAATATGGAGTGTATTTCATCAGATCATGAAGAAACATGGAGTATCAGCCCGTTTTACACATTTTATAAATGACCCGGCAAGGGTTTCCTGAAAGTACAAGTGTAAGAATGACAGATCTGCAGAATATGGATCTAGAAAATGAAGTAAACTATAGCTCTATAAGGAAATAGCTGAATAATACATGAGATAGAATAGTAATGATGTACAAAGCTTTCTGGGAGAAGTGTTGGCCCTTCCTCCAAGGAACAAGCTCAAAAGCAAGGGTATAAACCCTGCTACTGCAACACTGAATAGAATAACGTTGTTCCTGAAAATAAATACGCTAGAAGAGATGGAGAATATATTGGCCACATGCCAAGATCTGAATATCAGCCCAAACAGCTAATACACTCTTCCAAGAGGATAAAATACTCACTCACTGAGAAGAGGCACTAGTATAATCTAGATTTGAGAAGATCTAGTCTCCACTTGCTGCAGCTCACTAAAACAAGTAAAAATCAACAAGATTTACGCTGTATAAGGGAGATGGAGCTTGGCCATATCCCTGATAGTGGAAGAGAATTACAATTCCCTCCAAGAGCTACTCAATGGAAGGAGAGAGAATCCCTAAATAGGAAATCCTCACAAGTCTCTGCTAAACAACCAAGTGAACTCGAATTGTCTAAACAGACATCAAAATAAAATATCATGAACAACCTTCTCTTGAGCCTTCCCCTTCCTTTTATAGGATGAGAGCTTGAGAAACTCTAAACCACCTTCAAAACTCTTGCTCCTTTCACATGAATATCCTCCATCTAAAACTGCACTGACCAACAAGGAGGTTCAATGCATCTACACAGTGTTGTGATTTGGTCATGTTGACCCAGTCAATCTCCTCAATCCTTCTTCACATATAAGGGTATTTTATTAAGTCAACCCTGATTTTCCTCTATTCACATTGGGCATTGATTTATTTTGATGTTTTTCGGAGTTTACATGTCCTCCTTTACATTTTATTCATCAAGTAATAAAATCAAAACAAAATGAAATATTCCTATTATCTTGGGCTAATTAGGAATATTACACACCCACTTGGTTACATAATCAGTGGTCGTAATAATGTAGCGCGCACCCGTATTTTTTCCTAGGGGGTTGATAGGTCCGATGAAGTCGATAGCCCACTTATCAAATGCTTGTAGGGCCATTTGTGGTTGAAGGGGAATTTCATCTCTACGGGATGGCCTCCCTGTTCATTGGCATGTATTGTAGGCTTTACAATAGTCATGGGCATTAGTATGCAGGGTTGGCCACCATAACCCAGCCCTCAAGATCTTCTGCATCATTACTTTCCCTGCGGAGTGACCTCCTGCTACTCCATCATGAGCATCGGTCAAGACAGCCTGCCTTTCGTGCTCCAAAAAATATTGTTGCAATACTTCATCTACCCCTATCTTATATAAGTGTCCTGTGATGATGGTAAAGTCTGCTACCGGAGTGACTAACTCTTTTTTCTGCTATATAGAGTACTCGGGAGGTGCCATCCTGGTAGTAAAGAGTTGAATGATATCAGTGAAGTGTGCATCCACTGCCTTGATAGCAAATAGTTGCGCATCAGGAAATCCAGCTTCCAGGTCGGTTGGCTCCTCGCCACTCTCTATTCGGGACAAGTGGTCTAGCCAAGCATTCAACTTTCCTGGCTTGACTATGATTTCAACGTCATACTTCTGAAATAGCAGTAGCCATCAACATATTTTCCCCCCCAACACAGGCTTATTGACCCGGTAATTTAAATCTGAATGGCCTATGAAACTTTTGAAGAGTCCTCCTACCAAGTAATGCTGATATTTCTGCAATGCGTAAACCATGGCCAATCCCTCTCGCTCTATGGTGGAGTAGTTGCGTTCTGCTCTAGAGAGCTTCCTACTTGCAAAGGCAACTGGATGGTCAATATCTCCCTCCATTGGCTGCATAAGGATAGCCCCGAGAGAAATGCCTGACGCATCAACGTGAACATGAAATACCTTCTCCCAATTCGGAAAGATGAGAGTAGGTGCTGAGACCATCTTTTCCTTTAGTAGCTCGAAGGTCTTTTGACATTCGTCATTCCAGAAGAAGGAAACATCCTTCTTGAGAAATTTTTCCATAGAGGCAGTAATAAGCACATAGCCTTGAATGAATTTCCTGTAGTAGCCCGTGTGTCCAAGGATCGAGTGCAGCTGTTTCTTCGTGGTTGGTACTGGAAAATTTATGATAACTGCGATTTTGGCAGGATCTACCATTAGTCCTTGCCAGCAAACTATGTGGCCGAGAAAGATTCCGAAGGGTACGTAAAAGATACACTTCTTGATATTTAGGGAAATATGGTGTTTCCAGTAGGCATCCAACATCATGTGCAGGTTTGAGACATGTGCCTTGACCAAGCCAAAGACAGTCTAGTCATCGAAATACACCTCTAGGAACTTGTGAATGAATTCTTTGAACACTGCGACTACGACCCGTGAGAAGATAACAGGGGAATTTTTGAGTCCAAACAGCATGACAGTATACTGAAAGGATCCCCTCTCAATGGCGAATGTGGTTTTGTTGCGGTCCTCAGGTGCGATTCTTATTTGATGGTATCCTGAGAACCCATCCGTGAAAGAGTATGCTTCCTGTCCTCCCACGCTGTCTAATATTTCGTCTGAGAATGGCATTGTGAATGGATCATGAATGCAGTAATCGTTTAACTTGAATAGGTCCACACAAATCCAAATCTCTCCCTTAGTTTTTTTCTCCTAAACCACCATTGGACTGACCCAGTCCGACTGTTCAACAGGTTCGATGATGCCTGCAGCAAGCATTCTATCGAGCTCATCCTTGACCTTATGCTTATACTTGGGGTTCAACCTATAAGGTCGCTGATTTATGTGCGACGCATCAGGTTTGAGAATGATATGCATGACCCCTAAGTCCCCCATGATCCCCTTTAGCTTGGAAAACTTTTTAGGGAACAAGTCCTGATATTCTGTAAGTAATTCAGCCATTTTACCTATTGTATTCTCATCCCAATAGTCCCCAATCTTATCCAAATTAGGGTGCTCTTTCATCCCAATGTTGACTTCGCGCAGCTTGAGAGGCTTAGTGACATCCACTTACTTTAGTGGAGGTCCTTCAACGGCACGCTCCCCTTCCGACTCCGGGATAGAGACATATTGCAGATCATCTTCACCTTCCTCCCTTGCCAAGCTGCGACAGTTGAAAATATCCTTCATCTGCGTTTCCCATTTCGGCATCTCGAATACTGCAGAAGAGATGGTCTTGCCAAAAACGAATTTATCTATGTCCTGCAGAGCTTTGTCAAGCACCTCGAAACCCCCTATCAATCCGAATGTTCCTATAAATTAATTCTTCAAATTTTCCCCAGTGGCGGGTGCGGTGGTGTAGCTCTGCATCCAGGTACTAGGCAATGGGGATTGGACCCAACGCGTGAGTGAACAAGTGAACCCACTCTCTTATAGTTCGGTCACCCCACGCCTCCATCGATGCAACCACGTGTTCACGTGGATCCCCTGGGCCAAGGAATAGCTTGACCCGTACCTCCGCCGAAGTCTCAAATTGTAGGAGCATCATGTCCCGATAATCCTCCCACTCCAGGAACACTTCCTTATGCGTCTCCCACCATTGTGAGGGGGTTGCACGCATCACTAGGTTAAGGGCCCTTAACCTTCGTTCCCTGGGAACCTCGGCTTCAAATTCCTACAAAAAGTCCCTAACATTACTAGAACCATCGAAATAAGAGAGATCTCTTACCTCTGAGGAGATGCAGTAGAACTCCTTCGTGATCCGAAGACATCGCAACATAGAGACATCATGTAACTGATTTTTCCAATTATCTATCTCCCCATCAGAGTCAGAGAACAATTCACTATCCTTTTCCCAGAAGAGTACCCCCTTTTCCGTGGGGTTGATCCAATCTTCATCTTGCATAGTCAACTTATAGATATGATCCACATCCTCTTCGTCACGCATTGGTTCTATGTATCGTTCGCCTTCCACCGGATCTAATGGTACTATTACCCTTGTACCATTATTCTCGAATACCATGCTTTGCTTCTTTAGGTTAATGATGCCTCCCATATCAATGGCCCAATCCAAGCCTAGGAGCGTAGGGTAGGGGTTCACATCTTCGACAATCTGAATTACTTCAAAGTTAGCCCAGACCTTAACCCCTGCGATATCCACCACAATCTTCGATAGTATTCCTAATGGAATGATCTTCTGTTGGTTGGCCATACGCAGCTGGATAGTAGGCCATTCCAACTTAGGATCCCCCATTCGTTGCCAAGTCTGTTTAGGTAATACATTCGCATCTGACCCTAGGTCCAAAATAACCTGATCCATCTCATAACCACCGATCTGCGTAGTCAACCGCATCTCCCTAACAGTGTGTTTCTTATACCTATAGATTTTGTGTATGTCCTTGACTTCCAGAGGGAGGATAGGTCGTGTTGCACAACTATCTATTAATTCCTGAATATTTTCCATAGCCTTTGGATTGCGCAGCAGCTTCATACATGCCTATAAAAAGGGTTTGACCTCCTCATCTGCCTTGAGGTCCTGAGGCTGCTGCGAAGTAGATGCCTCTACCTCAGAAAAGTCTTTACAAGCTACGACAAATGTTTCTTTCTCCTTTTTTAGATCCAAACCTTCCTGTTTGCTAACCACTGGTCATATCAAAGGCTCTATTACAGTTTTCTCCGTAGGCCCTCCAGTGGCCATCCCACTGCGTGTTACGACATTCACTCTTGGATCTTTGTCTCATAGCTCGGCCTTAAACCTCTACACATTCTACGTAGGTGTCGGCTAATTTTCCTGCATCTTCGCTATTAAGACTGGACATTCTTCAATCGCATGGTCCAGCTGCCTGCAATACTGGTAGGACTGTCTTGTAGGGTTTAAATAGTCCCTGTAAAAGTGCCCTACCTCTCCACAATTATAACAGATGATTTGCCCTCATCCTTGACCTGCGCTCCCACCTCTTCCACCTCCCCTGCCCCTTGCTAGGGAGCCCCCTGTGCTCGAGAGGGATCTTGGTGAGGATGGATCCGACTGCACCCTATAGAGATTCCCTTGATCGATCATCAAATCATACATCTGGCAGTTTTGTTCATCATGTCCTACCGACCTATAGAACCTACAACATTGTTGTTTTACTTCTGGGACGTATGTAGCAAGGCAGGGACAGTGGTTTGTATCGTGCAGCCCTGCAACGCAACAATCACCACACCATAGTGCCAGCCCACTTGGTCCTGCAACTTCCCTAGGGCGTAATGGACTAGGTCCCCCAGCTTGCATGAAGTCTGTTAATAGAGGGCAGTTATCCTTGGTGTGACCATTCGTCCTGCATCGTATGCACCACCTTTCAGGGCTAGCCTTTGCACCTCACTCCTTTTGCAGGTTCTGTATCTCCATGTGCATCGATTCTAGTTGTCCTTGGATCTACTGGATGCCTAGCTAGGTATCATCTCTAGGCACAACTTCTAACTTCATAGTGACCTCTAAGGCTTTTTCCGGTGATTCGAAAGTTTGGTGACCCATAGGTACGTGCACGTGAGGTAGCAACATAGAAATGAACCATTCCGTGTGCTATTTGTCATCGTACTGAAATCATCCTTCCCTGGTCACCTTCTTCAGCCATTAATCGACCTCCCATACAGACTCAAAAGGCCCTTTCTTGAAATCCTTTAGATCAACCACTATTTGAGAATAGGACTTAGGCTTCTTGAACTGTTGTTTCAAGGCATTCTTGATCTCTTCAATGGTTGAGTTTGCATGTTGTCTGATGTATCCCATGTACCAATCCAAAGCTCTTCCTTCAAAGGCAACGGACAGTTGTACCCTCTTCACCGCATCACTAGCTATGTTCTGCGCAGTCCATACCGATTCTACGACAAACCAGAACTGATCCATGTCTTCATATCCCACACCCTTAAAGGTATGAAACTTCATGTGCGCAGCCATGTTGTCTTCTGGTGGTGGGGGTGTAGGTGAGTTCTTAACCCTACGTTGGTTCGAGAGTGGTGTGGCTGGAGGACTCTGCGCAACTACTTCTCTTACCAGGCTGTAGATAGATCTACCTTCTTCTAGGCCAATCTGATAGTATTTGCCACTTTTTGTCATACTGTCGTCTAGATCAGAGGTCATTCATTCGGTGTGGCTACACATAATAATTTTTTTCACACAGTAATATCTTAATCAACAATGGTAAAGTCTTCATAAAATTAACCCTAAATCCTTTGAAGAATCTTCGATCTTCTTCGGAGTAGGAGATGAATTGATCAATGGAAAATTCCTTCACGAATCCTCCTAGTACACTATCCACCTAGTGGTCTATGGTGCAAGTGATGGTGTTATCAGCCTTCTCTAACTGCTGGATCAATTCTGGGGTCCACTATGTAACCCGCTCGTCCTTCCAACACTTATGAAATTCGACCAACCTTGCGAGCCACTCCTAGAGATCAATCGCAATGGTTATGAAGAAGATCTCATAGATCTCTGTGAAAATTATACTTATTTTTCCACTCTTCGGTGGTCAACCTCTTACTGCAGTTTTCTTTCACTACGAATTCCTGAACTTTCCGTTTGAACCATTCATAAATTTCTTTTCTTTAAGGTTTCCAGTACAGCCTTGGCATTACCCGATCCCTCTCTCAAAATTCTCCCAGTCTCGGCAACGGACCATTTGTTGGATTGAGGAGTCTTGACCCAGGTTTGGAGGTTAAGGTTTGCCAATAAACCCCTATACTACTAGACCTTTCGGCAGTGACCTACTTGTGCAGGCTAAAGTCTCACTCGAAGTAGTATGGGAGGGTGCTAGAACCAGGTTTCCGCACCTTGGGAGTGGGCTGGTAAGTCAGGCAGAGCTGCGTTCGACTTCACAAATATCATATTTCATATTACAGAACCCGGATCTATCAGTCCCTTTGCATCCATGTGTGCAATACCATGTATAATCGCAATGAATAACAGATATAGGACAACAAAGCAACTATCGCAGCTATTCTTGCATAAAGTCTACTAAACAGATTCAGATCAATCATCTACGCAACATAAGTACTTAGCACTGTTACTTGCGGAGCTCAATATAGAATTATGCATACCATAATAAATCTAGATCGTAGTATAAACAAGTAACACAAGTACTTTCGCAGCTTAAATCAATGACATAGAGCATACATAATTAGATATCACAAATTCAATAGATTCAGATATTTCAACAGCCTTCTGCATTCATTAATCCTTCAGATCCTTTTACAATACCCAAAACCCAACCTACGCACACAGTAGTAGGGTTCACACATAGCAGGACTAAGAATCTCCGTGCACACAGCCAGTAGAAGTCCTTTCCCCAAAAACCCAAAAGAGATCTACTAATTCACAATTCGCACCAATCTTAGTTCAAGTCTGTCTGACAACTCAAAAAGGTTCAACTACTTATACTACTTTAGCTTACGCATCCAATGGTCCGCAAATCGTGGTTTGCAGACTCTTCGTCTACCCTTAACCCACTTACAATTCAATAGGGGCTTTGACCCACCCCAAAACCCCTGCGTTAGACTAAATATAATAAAAAATATACAAAAATGGACCAGATTCCCAGCTTTTGTAGGAGACCCTGTTCCAACAATCACCTCACATTTCTTTCTTTGATCTTATGTAAATTCGAGTTTCCATAGATCCTATAGGGTATAAATTGGGTCGTATGACCATGGTTGAGTCAACATCTCCAGTTGTACCTTCTGTTACAGTTTCAACAACACCTGCTCTTGCTACCCCATCGATGTTCACCACATCACCAGAGTCACATCTATATGGTTGCCCTTCCGTCCCACCTAGTTACCAATTTTTATCTGGAACCTTCTTTGGTGCATCCTCAAACCCATGGACTTCACCACTGTCATCATCTGGTATTATATCTGGTACATCTTGAGTACTGAATGGCTTGATCCTTTATATACATATTCAATGCAATATCAAGCTAGTCCATCTGGGTATATTCCATCCAGTACAATCTCAAATGGACTCCCAGCATTTGGAGAACAATATATTCCATTTTATTGTACTCCTCATGCTGGGGGGCAACCTATGGTCACCCATTTTGACATAAATCCATCGTTATATGGTAATCCTAATGTCGGAATGATTGTTTTTCAGTGACAACCTATTCTACATGTTCAACCACAAATGGTTGTGCAATCATACCAACCAGTTCAACCTGTTGCACCCACATCAACTCCGCTTGTTAAAACATCCTTACCCCTGTTACAGGCTCAAAGTGTTGTACCTCAACTGTCTCAGGCGGGTCCTTCCACCCAATACACTCAAGTATTGGGCTCTCAAACTCCAACTCCTTCGGTTGGTTTACAACAACCACCTATATCTGAAATTATTTATTCACGAGCTGTATTACCCTATTATGGGATGTCGCAGGCACAACCGGGTTTTACCAATTCACAACCAAATCCAAGCTATTCTAGTTTGGGTTATAATCTTGGTGGATAGACTCCTTGTAAGGCACAAGCGAAAATACCACAACCTTCATTCCAAAAACAAGTAGCTTACCCAGGTTTTGGTCAACACAATCCTCAAGCATTTGCTTATCAAAACAACCCCTATATGGGTTACCAACAACAAATTCCTTATGCTGGTGCTCAAAGGCCTGTTTCCCAAGAAATTCCATCATACCCTGGCTATGCTCAACTTGACTTAAATCGACAGTTTCCCTTTGTCGCAACTTTAGAATTACCTGATTTGAACAAAATATCCAATCATCTATTCTCCTTAGTGGCTAGTGATACCACATAAATTTCCCTTGGATATTCCTAAGTTAACCCTGGGGAAGACCCATCGATGCATGTTATGACTTATTGTTTGTGGTGTTCATCCAACTCCTTAAATGATGAATTCGTTTGACTACGTCTTTTCCAATGCACACTCACTGGTCCAACTGCACAATGAGGATGGTTCTTTTACTGTGTCAACCTCATTAAAAAATGAAAAAAATTCTTGAGGATAGTTCTTTTATTGTGTCAACCTCGTTAAAAAACGAAACATGCCATTAGCATAGTTCTTTTCCTATGTCAAGCACGTTAAAAAATGAAACAAATCCTCTCCTAATTAAGACGAGTCTTTCATTTGATCTCGTAAACTAACCTTCATTCCATCCAACTATTAGTAACCAGTAGTCTACTTAGCTGAATGAAATGAATCTTGGGGGCCATGTGCTCTTGCAGGGGGAATTTGACATGTGCTCTTGTAGGGGGCATTCAAAACTATCTCGAGTCCATTTCAGTTATTATTTTCAAGAATCGTTAAACTCATGAAAATCCCAAGCTTCTTTTTCTATTTTTCATGCTCGTAAAACACATGAAAATGTCAAGTTCTTTCCGCCTTTTCCTGCTCATAAAATAAATTGAAAGTCGGAAAAAGCATAATTTTATCCTTATTTTTCGAGCTTTGATAAAAATGAAAAAGGAGTTAAAGTACACTTTTATCTCTTTTTAGAGCTTTGATAAATGCGGAAAATAAACCCCCTAGAGTCTTCTTTTAGCTCTTTTCAGAATCCGATAATGTGAAAATATTGTTGAGCACTTGTCTTTTCGACCTTGTAAAATTAAATGAAATGACATCTACTCAGTATAAGTTTAACCCTTTTCCAAACTGAGATAGATTATTTACGAAAAAAGGAAATCTTAGTCAAACATGGCTAAGAGGTTCTCTTAGGTATCATTTTACACTTTTTCAGACTTGAGCGACAAATTTACGAAAAAGGACTCATGGAGTTTTCTTTTGTCCTCTTTTTCAAACTCTCTAAACATGAAAAAGGACTGGGTTGTCACTGTCATTAGGCTCGTTAAAACATAAAATAGTTACGGGCTTGTCGATCATGGTAAGAATCTAGTTTCATTTATCGCTAGACTCATTAAATTATTAAATAGTGAGGCATTCACTTGAAGGGTTGAATTATAGATCAAGCATATGTTATCATCCTCAAGCTTGTTAAAAAATAAAGAGGTACTGGTCGACAAATGACCGAGGAAAATTTGGGAAAGAAAACAAAACACTTTATGGTAGAAGGTCACTCTTGAACATGACAATTTCACTCCATCATCATGACATTTGGGTTGGGTAATATTCTTGATGGTTCATTCATACCTATGGTTCATCATACCTTCACTTTGGTTTTGGGTCAATGTTGCCAACTCATCTCACTATCGTTGATATGTTCAAGATAATTCATCCAATGAATCCTCATCCTTCGCAATACTCATAAACCTTCATTTTCATGACTGTCATCCCTGAACATTGCTATATCAAGTCACATTTTTCCTCCGAAATCAGTAACTCCTATTTTGTGATAAAGTTTCTTCCTGTCGACATCAGTTCATCATCCAGGAAGAGGCTTGTTACATTAACGATAAGTTTCTCGCTTCCAGACCTTTGACTGAAAGATTTTGTTTGATGTTCGACATCAAATCTTCTATTCACACTTTACAAATTGTACTGCAGTACCTGAGAGCCATTAACGTCAATGGTGGTTCTCTCGTGTTTGTTAAACAACTCATCATTGGCTGGTAATCAAACGATGTCTTCCCATGTTCAACTACAAATCATATATTCACATGGCTAGACTTGTACCTGAAAGATCGAGTGAATGAGATAAGAAGACCCCAAATCTAGTTTCATCCATCTGAGCTGCGATTTGAGGATTTTTGTACACATCATCTATACGATGACCTTACATGCAGATCACCATCTGAACATGGGCCTATATCTGTAGGCATGTCTGTGTTGGGAAACATTCCAATGTAGACGACTTTCTGAACTATGTACATGTTATTATATAGTTTATGTGCTAAGCATGGGAATGCCTCCCTCAGCAATTCATGATCAAGATGAAAAATATCATGATGTAATGTATTGTAAGATTGATGTAGGTCACCATCCACTTTAGTTTTGTCTAATCACATCATACAACATCTCATCCAAATACTATTATTATTTTGGCTTCATGCTTTAGGGGGCAACTGTTATAGGTCAATTTGGGCATCATCCCCCAAGACCTGGTCAAACTGGACATCATCCTCAAGACTAATGAAGTAGGGACTATCATTCCCTTATATTTTAGTTGCTACATGCCCTAAGTGAAGAAATTTTATTCATGACTTCTATTGTGAGATTTCCAAGGTTTGAAGTATAAGTTATATCACTTACTGACTCACAAAATATCACCTGCAAGGGACTAACTATGTTGAAGTGAAAAATCCTGCATTCAAGGGTGCACTACAGTGCACTTCTCGACACTCAAGGGTGCATTGGTCACTTGGGAGAGAAATTATCATTGTTCTGGGAATCTCCACATGGCCAGTGCCTTCTAGAAGAGTCCATATGTGTCAAAATTTGAATCCAAGTGTCCATATAACACCTATGAGCTTGGAAACATGTCTTGACTATTATTAGAAAGTCATTCATTAAGAAACTACCATCAGTTTTCGTATAAATTGAACACGCATATTAGTTCTAGGAAAGGAATAATTTTGGTAAAGTTATGTTGTTGGATTCTCATTTGATAAGAGAGTGAAAGTACTGATATGCTGCTTGGATAATACTGGATGTGATGAGGCTGGAATGAAGCTGGAGCAGGTTGACAACAAATCAGTCCATTGGTTGTAATATCTCCCCTTCTACTCTTTAATAAAGATTGATGTTGATTTTCCCATACATATGTCTCTATTTAGTGTGCAATGTATTCTTGAATGATGTATGTATTTCATATCTAATCGATTTTATTTTATTAATATAAGTAGATATTTGTATATTGCATAATTTTTGTTGTTCTTTGTTTGTGTTTGCAGGAATCGATCTAGCTATTTGGGTTGGATTGAGAGCAAGACCGAAGGAGAAGGAGAAGTGATTCTATCACAAGTAGGCTCCTTTATCATTCTGTATATCTACTTGTTTTAGATAAAGTGATAGTAATTTTTTCCTCTGTTGTTCTAGGTGAAAAACACCACACTTAGGGAATTTGGTTTATTCGTAGATCACAATTCCACATAACAATATCCAAGGAAAATCCATTTTATTAAGGATATTTATCGTAAATTTTGTCGAGATTACAAAATGATTTATGCGATTACTGAAGAAATGAGTTCCTTTTATATGGGACAATTTCACTCAACACTCTTTTGATTCTTTGAAAAAATCATTGACCTCTTCTCCTTTATTGAGTCCACTCAATTATAGCATGGATTTCCTCTTGTATCTCGATATGACAAAATCAACCATTAGTATGGTTCTTGTTCATGAAGATGATGCTCTTTAAGAGCATGTGATTTATTATCTGAGTCGAGGTTTATTCGGTCTTGAAATTAGGTATTATTATATAGAGAAATTAGATTTGGAAGCAGTTCATGCTATCCAGTGACTTCGTCATTATATTATCCTTAGAATTTTTTTTGCGTTGGATGACATTATCTTATTTCAATTTGTCCTCAATAGGAAAGTGATTAGGGGAAAATATAATAAATGGATTTTCATCTTACATGAATTTGACCTTGAATTTATATCATCCAAGTCCAAAAAATATTTAGTCTTCGCCGAATTGATTTCATTGTTTCCGTGTGAAGAAGATATTTTTTATGAAGAGTCATTTCCTGATGAACATCTCTTCCTAATATCTTCGCAGGATCCTGGGTATGGAGATATCATAATATATCTCTAGAATTCGAAGTTCCCTCATACTTTTTCAAAGGGTGACTGTAGAAAACTACGTCACCTAGCTAAAATTATATTATTAACTGTGATACTTTATATCGTCACGAGATTGACTCTATCCTTAGGCGTTGTTAAACCTTAGAAGAAGATGAGTTTGTTCTGAATGACTACTATTTTCGAGCATGTGGAGGTCATCTATCTAGGCTTACTACAACCCAAAAAATCTTGTGTGCATGATATTTTTGTCCCTCGATCTTCAAATATTTCATTGAAGTCGTCAAGAAGTTCCATACTTGTCAGGTGTATACTCGGAAAATGTGCACTCATCGAGCTTTTATTTTCCCTATCATCACTATCGGACCTTTCACTAAGTGGGGTCAACTAAGGGTCATAAGTACATCATTGTAGCATTAGAATACTTTACAAATTGGGTCAAATCTATGCCTTCTTTCAAAGTTGTCGGTGACACGACAATTATTTTCCTATTCAACCAAATCATTTCAAGTTTTGGTATTCCAAGGGAGATTGTCAATGATCATGGTAGTAATTTTCAGAATAAGATGATGTCTAAATTAGCTTTAAAATTAGGATTTTGGCAAGAGAATTTTTCTCTGTATTATCCACAAGCTAATGGCCAAGTTGAAGCCATGAATAAATCCCTCAAAAATATCCTGCAAAGGAGACTCAATAAAGCTAAATCCAGTTGGCACATCATGCTATATTCTTGGCTTTAGGAATACGATATGTCTGTCAGGACCGCTACCATATTTACTCCTTTTCGACTATTTGATGGTTTAGAATCAATCTTCTCTGTGGAATGTGAGATTCCATCTCTTAAAATAGTGGTCCAACATCTTCTAGACACTTCTAGTCTTTAATAACACCTCATTAATTTGGAACATCTCGATGAGCAATGTTGAGATGCAACCACAATGAATAAAGCTCATAGAAATCGAGTAAAATCTCAATATGAGAAGACTATGCATCCTATGGTTTTATCTAAAGGTGACCTTGCCTTGGTCTATGACCAAGATAAGGAAACCTTGGGGGTAGGAAAGTTCAAACACGTATCACAGTCATTTTGTTATCAAAAAGGTCTTGAATAAAGGTGCATACGAGTTGGTTGACTTTGATGGAAATGCGATTCCGGAGCCCATAAATGGGCTCTACCTTAAGAAGTATTATGCCTAGGCTGTTTTCTAGCATTTTCTTTGTTTTGTAGATATTGTACATAGTTTTTGTTTCTGTATATGGGTCTCATGGTGATATTGGTATATTTGGTCTGCTTTGGCAGGATTTGATGGATTAATTGATATATCTAGGATTTGTCGATGGTGCTAGCAAACATACTCAGAAATTAGCTTCTGTTGTTTGGGTTATATATTATCCACTTGGTTAGTTACTAGTCTTAAGAGACATATGTATTAGTCATGCCTCCAATAATATGGAAAAACACAATGTTGTCATTAATTTACTATCGGGGAAAATATCATTTGGTATTGTATCATTAGTGGTTTATTTGGATTCACAAATGGTGGTGTCTCAATTAAATAACATTTATCGTATGAGAGATCCTTTATTACATCGGCAATTTTTAAGAGTTTTCCTATTACAAATATCATTTAATCTTATTACTTTTAATCATATTACAATATCATAAAACTCATTTGTAGATTCTATAGCTAGTCAAGCATTAAATTGGCACATTAATCATTCATCCCATTAAAATCAAAATACCATAAAATATTTTGTATATATGATCAACACATCATGAAACCATCTGTATATAGATAGGAATAATAAGTCCAAAATAATACAAAATATGGAAAAATGTCCTACAAAATTAGGGCTTAAGCCCGATCATGTCCATAAAAATATCAGTCATCTAAGTCTAAATCTGTGGGCCCTGCCCTGGATGAGCATCATGGAAAAATATGATGGCATTCGCCACCCTTTGTAAGAGACGCATCCACTCACGTGGTACTCATACCACTCATCTCTGAATAGCCTCATGCAGATCCTCTACGACTTCCATGGGAACCTTGCGAGTAAAACTCTACAAGTTCCTCTAGACTGCATGAACGACTCTCTTAGACTCAGTTGTTACTCTCTCCTTGTCTCTGCCACTATGCCTATGCCTTGGCAAGCCCTCAGGTGTCACTAGTCCGAAATCTACATCATGATGAAATAATATTGTAATATTTTTGTTTCACTCAAAAAATAATTTTAACTTCTTAATATCATATAAAAATTCAAAAAAAAATCAGATAACATAAAAAATTTAAAATATTTTATCGATATCGCCCCATGTCGTACATGTGGGAAGTACCAGATCTAGGTCATCTCGATAGTCTATGCCTGAATAAAGGTATTCATATATAACTATGACTTGTTCTTCCCATCAAAGGAATAACTTGTCATCAAATGTTGCTCGAGTGACTTTGCCTCCGTTAAGTCTCTTGATTAAGTCTACCCATCTAGCCATCCTAGATCCTTGGGAGCATTAATGGTTATACACAGTCTGGGTTGAAGTGTTGGAATCCTCTCAAAGAAAAATGAAAAAAGTATGATACCATAGCCAAAAAGATTTGTTTCCCTTGTCTCAGTGAAGAGAATTACTTCTTCATACTGACCAAGAGTTTTATGCACCAATCAAAGAATTTTGAGTTAAGGCACTCTACTTCCATTAACATGGCAAGACGAGAAGCATGATGTATTGATGTTGAGCGTGCTACCCTAAAAATGGTAAAGAGAAGGATTTTAATTAGTAGGCTCACTACATTTTTTATCGGGATCTATGATCTGGCCTTGTTAGCCTCTGGTGTGCAGTAGAGTCCTATATAATCAGAAACATTGAGACCTCCTTGAGCCCTCCCTTTCAGATCAACTAGTTCCCCTATTCAGGAAAGTCCTGTGTTGAAGTATATATATTCCACCTCAATCTGTAAGTGAATCTAATCAATTATAAAAACCTCTTTTTCTGGATTCGAGTAATGATAAGCATCTCTAACAATAGAGTTTGGGTTTTCATATTATGCATCATGAAAAACTTAAGAAATCCACATCCTCTCAATTCTTCCAATGCCAATGGATCATTTATAACCTCATTTTCAACATCACTATGTTCCCTTTCTCTCCAAAGGACTGCAATCCTGCAAATTTAAAAGAATACATCCATTAGAAATCAAAATTTTCATCTCTCTCTACGCGTACACAACTTTCTCAATAGGCAGTCGCGTATATATGCATATTTTCCTTTAGAAACCCACATGTAGGGATTTTTATACATGGTTTCCAAATATCCAACCCACGTACGCATAGACACAATTTTTAAAAATAAAATTCAATGGTGAGAAATCGATTAAATTCGCTTAAAATGAATCAAATGAATGAGATTACAGATCTAGAATTACCTGGAAATTTGGTTGATGATTCGGTTGAGGAAATTGGTGGAATCAAGTTGCCCAAATTTTCTCCCAAGATCTCAATTGTCAAAAATTGAAAGTTCAAATGAAGTTTTGGTGAGTCAAAATGTATTTTTATATTAAAATTTCAAAACCCGCTTTTATAAAGTTCATATTTTTTATATTTATTATTTCATGAACTTTTTGACTTTTTGGCTTGAAGTGTTGGGGTAGGTTGTTTTCCAGGGTAAATGAATAATTTGTGACATTTTCAACACTTAGACTCAATGATCGCATACTTATCATGGTAGATATCATTTTCATTGCTGGAATATAAGTTAGGACATATCACGTTTTCGTTGCATTATGCATCTTGTCCTCATACTGTGATATTTTTCCATAGGGTCTACCCCATTGTGTTTCAATTCTCAAACCACTTTCACTTTCCATCTTATAAAATCATAACATAATGGTAGATCCACTCCTTCCATGGGATTCCTAGTTAGATCCTCGCTAACATATGTTTCCCATGTTGCAATAACTGTTTAGGCTCGGGAGTCCTCTTTAGTCCTGCCATGACTTTGCGATGAAGCCTCATTCGTTTTCTTCTTTGATATATTTTTTTATATATATGATAGAGGCTCCCATGTGTTAATTTGTATTGATACATTTCATATTGATACTTGTACCCTTTTGGCCTTAAGCTGACTTCACTTGGACTTGTGTATAAGCCACTTTTGACCATGACCTTTCTGCAAGTTCAAACCATCAATTCACTAGCCTCTGTGACTTGACACCTTTTACCTATGGAAAGAACATTCCTTTGAGTGTTGTTGACCAATATTCACCACCTTTCATTGAGCATATGAATGTTCCAGTCCCAGGGACTAGTGCATCTACTCTTAACCCTCATTATTTCCATTGTACTATAGGCATTCTTTTATTCCTTTTTTGATCCAGGTGGATATTGGTGGCCACCCGCCTATTCCACTTGGGCCCCAACCATTTTCTCTTTTAGTTTTTCAGTTTCGGCATAACTTACTATTTTTAGCAATTTTTCGGGTCCTGAACTTCCGGAGCTGTTTTTAGGCCCTAAACGACATTTTTTGGGCACCATTTTTATCGGCAAATTTTATCATCAAATTCATCCCGAAAGTTGTAGTCCTCGGATAGAGCTTTCTAATGATGTATCATGTGCGTCAAACGGAGATAGTATGCCAAAGTTACGTCCCTGGGAAGTTGAAACACCAATTTACCCAAACGGGGCCCATAGTTTGGCGCTTCATCTCCTAGGGTTAGGGTTTTGGCTGTTTAGGATTTCCCATTGTTTCTAAATGATAAATAGGCCCTCGAGCCTCATTGTAACTCAGTTCAGAGGCCTGTAGCCGCCACATCTCTTCTCAGAGATAGCTACCAGCGCCCTAGCTAGTTTTATTTCCATTCTGTCTGTAAGCAAATTTCAGTTCTTTGACATTAATGAAATGAAGTGTTATTTCCGCTGCATCTCTGTATTTATGGTTATGTGTTTATTCTGTTGCGTTCCTGCATAAATCCGGATCAGTGGTATCAGATCGGTCTGCTTTTTCTCGATCTTTCTTTGCATGTCCCCAACGAGGTCGGGTTATAAGGAGCTAGGGCTTGATCTGGTGGAACCTTTGCAAGATCAGCCTCGCAAACCTTGACGGACGCCCATGGGGGATGAAAAGAAAGATGAGGGAGCAGGAGATCCTATCAAAATATTGCTCGAGGAGGCCCTCGAAAAACAAAGGAACGCGATGATGGATAGCTTTGCTCAGATCCTTCAACGGCTGCCCACCGGCGGCGCATCTACATCCAGTAGCCACTCTGGAGTTGCGACTCCCTTTAAGGTACAAGTAAATTTTGACATTCCCATATTTGAGGGTCAAATAGACGCAGATGCCGTAGATAGATGGTTGAATCTATTAGAAGGATATTTCTCTGTTCATGACTTTTCAGACCGGGAGAAGATTATTTTTGCACTCCTCAAAGCTACCCCCCATGTCAAGGACTGGTGGGAAACCTACTGTGAGAACAAGGACCAGACAGAACCCTCTCTGTTCTCGGTCGTACCAACTTGGAATTCTTTCCGAGACGCCGTTAAGGAACAGTACTATCCCGTGGGGAGCTATGAGGACAAGTACATACAATGGACCACGCTGCGACAACAAAGGGATCAAGATGTGCACGAGCTGACGAATCTGTTCCATACCCTGCGCACAAAGTTGGGTATCAAAGATTGAGAGAAACATCTGGTGCTAAAGTATCACAGTTGTCTGCACAGATACATTCAGGAGGAAATGGAGTTCCTCGACATCCCCTCGCTTGGTACGGCATACCGGTATGCTGCCAAGATTGAGCAGAAATTCAAACAGAAGAAGCGAGACTTTGGATCTGCGAATCAAAAGCAAGGAAAAGGTGCTTCCAAACCACAGAACAAAGGACAGAGCCAAGGCATGGTGGCTAAAGACAACCCGTCAAAGCCACAAGAAAAGAACAACACCGTAAAGCCAAAGAAGGACACGGGATAGTGGTGTGAGTTCCATAAGAGCTCCACTCACAACACAAGTGAGTGTCGGGCCAAGCAGTCGCTAGTGGCCGAGATGAGGGCTTCTGAGTCAGATGCATGCTCTGACTCCGAATCAGAACCTGAAAAGGTGAATGAAAAATGGAAACAAATTATTGATGCGGAGCCCAATGCCACTGTTGCCACTGCAAAGATCCAAAAGGAGGAACCGGAAGATCCAGAGGAGGAGGAACGTCTCTTCCACTCCCAGATGTGGGTAAAGGGCTCCCCGGTACAGTTCATTGTCGACAATGGGAGCCAAAGAACCTCATTTCAGCAGACGCCGTGAAGCGGTTGGGCTTGCCGACCACAGCTCACCCACATCCATACACCATCGGGTGGCTTCACCAAGGACGAGATCTCCGCGTCAGCCAGCAGTGCCGCCTTCCCTATAGCATCAAGCCCTTCACGGATGAAGTATTATGTGACGTTGCTCCTATTGATGTTTTTGATGTATTATTAGGACAACCATACTTGTGGAAGCGTCATGCTGTGTATGAGTCTCGACCTCGTGCTGTTATTATTACTTTGGGAAATAAGTTGTACAGGATACCAAAGGTACCACCTCCTACGACTATCTCTTTGGTTACTGCAAAACAATGTAGTAAGCTCATTTCCCAAACCAGGAAATTCGTTTTCCTGATGATCCGCCCCCAGGGCAAGAAGAAGACTGTGGCCACGACCTCCAGACAGGGCCCCTCTGCACGACGACAACAAATGGATAAGGTCGTGGAGGAGTACGGGGACATCTTCACCTCACCCACGGGGGTTCCTCTGCACTGCCAGGTCAAGCACCCGATTGATCTGACCCCAGGTGCGCCACTACCCAATGGACCGATCTATCGACGCTCTGTTCTGGAAAATGATGAAATCAAGAGGCAGATTCAGGAGCTGTTGCAGAAAGGTCACATCGGACCAAGTTCATCGCCCTGTGGGAGCCCGATCGTGTTGGTACAGAAGAAGGATGGGACGTGGAGACTCTGTATTGACTATCGGGCGATGAACAAGATCACTGTCCGGAATAGGTACCCAATCCCACGGATTGATGACCTTCTGGACCAACTCCAAGGTGCAAAATATTTCAGTAAGATCGACCTGAAGTCTGGGTATCACCAAGTACCAATTGAACCCTCTGATGTGTGGAAGACTGCCTTCAAAGCTAAGGAAGGCCTTTTTGAATGGCTGGTCATGCCTTTCGGGTTGACAAATGCTCCCGTAACCTTCATGAGGATGATGGACAACATCTTGCGGCCATTCACCAACTCATTCGTAGTGGTGTACTTGGATGACATTCTGATCTTCAGCAAGACTTGGGAAGAGCACCTTCATCACATCCGACAAGTCCTCCAAACACTGCGGCAACACAAGTTGTGTGCCAATTTGGAAAAGTGCACGTTTGGCATGACCCAGGTTCAATATCTGGGATACATTATTGATGAAAGGGGGGTGCATGTGGATCCAGCCAAGATCCAAGTCATTCGGGATTGGCCAGCCCCGACTACTATAACAGAGCTTCGCAGCTTTCTGGGTCTTGCTAATTTCTACCGTAGTTTCGTGTTGGGATTCTCTCATATCACTTGGCCCTTGAGTCAAGTCACCAAAGGAGGAGCGAGAGCAAAATTATTTTGGTCGGAACCTCAACAGAAGGCGTTCAAAGAATTGAAAAATCGCCTCTGTTCTGCCCCAGTGCTCACCTTACCAGACTTGCAGCGGCCATTTGAGATCGAGACAGATGCCTCTGACTATGCTATTGGGGCAGTTCTTACTCAACAGGGACATCCAGTGGCATATCACAGTGAGACATTGTCTGAGACAGTTCGCAAGTATCCCACCTATGACAAAGAAATGTATTCCATTGTGCAAGCATGTCGACAATGGAAGCATTACATTTTGGGGAAGGAAACAATCATCCACACCGACCACCGGCCCCTGCAGTTCATACAGACACAAGGGAAGTTGCAGAATGATCGCCATCAGAAGTGGTCCACATATCTGCAACAGTTTCATTTGAACATCAAGTACAAGAAGGGTATCACCAATAATGTTGCAGACTGCCTCAGCCGACCACCGATCGTGGCGCTCACCACCGTGCTCAACTCTTGTGGGCACGAGACTTCTGATTGGCCGCTTCTCTATGGTGGCCCGAGTCCGGCCAACTTACAAGGCACTCTTGGGGGGTATGCAAGTTCCAAATTTTCACCTCCAAGATGCACTTTTATGTCACAGGGGACACCTTTGTGTTCCTTCAAGCGAGCGTGCCAAGATGATATGGGAAGCACACTACAGTCGAGTCGCTGGGCATTTCGGGGTCGAGAAAACAGTAGCAATACTACAGAAGTATTTCTATTGGCCGAACCTTCGAAGGGATGTCGAGAAGCACATCAGATCACACGCACAGCACAGTAGCATTGCCCGACCGACCGTGACAAGGCCTATGCTCCACTACCCCTGATGAAGCCTTGGGAATCCATCTCCATGGATTACATGTCGGGCCTGACTTCTACTAAGAATGGAAATGACTATGTTTTCATGGTCGTTGACAGATTCTTGAAAATGGCCATTATGGCGGCCTATAAGAATAATATCACAGCAGAAGCCACTGCTAAACTCTTCTTTGAACGAGTATGGGTGCACTTTGGGGTCCCACAGTCTATCGTATTAGATCGAGATAGCAAGTTCCTCAGCACATTTTGGTCCAACCTCTAGTCAATGTTGGACACAAATCTCACCAAGTCCACAGCTTTCCATCCCCAAATAGAGGGCCAGACAGAGGTCGTCAACAGAATGATTGTACACATTATGCGCATGTACAATTGAAATCATCCACGCACATGGGACGAGAGCCTCCCCTATTTACAACATAGTTATAATAGGTCTCTCCACAGTTCAATTGGCCATAGCCCCTTTCAGGTGGGCTTGGGATTCCAGCCACTATGTCCCATTGACGTATCCATGCCATTCCGCATTTTGCTCGACCGATTAAAACACCGCGAGTACGAAGTTGACAAAGAAAATAGCTTCATTGAGTGCATTAAGCACATCCACCAACGGAGTTCTGTGATATATTGAATGAGGCCAATGCGAAGTACAGCCGACCATGATGTGCAGGGTGCCACACAACGTCCCGGTGGGCGACAAAGTATGGCTACATTTGCAGAAGGAGCGCCTCACTGGACCCCACCGTAAGCTTCGCCCACTCTGATACGGGCCGTACACCATCACCAAGGCTATAGGGAACAATGCCTTCGAGCTCAGTATTCCACCATTCCTTGGTCTGCACCCAGTCTTCAATGTGGATCGCCTTCGTCCTTGCTTCCCACCTCTACTGGACACCTCGGACATTGCAGAACAACTCACACCAACGGAGTTAAATCCAGACTGCATGGAACAGGCCACCACAGATTGTATCATGGACATGCAAATCAAGAACACTCGCCAGCAGAAGATCCAACTGTATCGGGTTGTCAAAGCTGACCAACTCCTGCACCAAGAAAAGTGGTTCACCAGGGACCAAGTTCAGCAGAAATTTCCTCATCTCATGGAGGAACTTAACGCAATGGGGACCATTGCTTCCTAAGGGGGGCGGAATGATCCAGGTGGATATTGGTGACACCGCCCCTGTCCCTTACAGGCCCCACCATTGTCTTTTCAGGTTTTCGGTTTCGGCATAACTTACTATTTTAGCGATTTTTTGGGTCACACGAACTTAGGAGCCGTTTTGAGGCCCTAAACGACGTTTTTTGGGTACCGTTTTACCAATGAATTTTATCATCAAATTTTCCCCAAAATTTGTAGTCCTCGAATAGAGATTTCTAATGATGTATCATGTGCGTCAAACGGAGATAGTATGCCAAAGTTACGTCCCTGGGAAGTTGAAACACCAATTTACCCAAACGGGGCCCATAGTTTTGGTGCTTCATCTCCTAGGGTTAGGTTTTAAGGATGTATGAGGTTCTCATTGTTCTCAATAATAAATAGGCCCACGGGCCTCATTGTAAGTATGATTTAGCACCAGCAACCGCCATCCTCTTCTCAGAGATAGCTACTAGCGCCCTAGCTAGTTTTATTTCCATTCTGTCTGTAAGAAAATTTCAGTTCTTTGATATTAATGAAATGAAGTGTTATTTCCGTTGCATCTCTGTATTTATGGTTATGTGTTTATTCTATTGTGTTCCTGCATAAATATGGATCATTTTTAGGCTTTAAATATGAAAAGACAAAAAAATTATATATTCCAAAAAGAGTGGGAATGGGACATTTACTTCCATATTTTATGGAATCAAGAGTTAGTTGTGTCTCCCTTGAAAAAAGTACTCAAAAAAATTATTTCCTCCATTGGTATGGGACTTATTTTTACTTTAGGAGTGGCATAACCTTGTCTTTAAGTCAGTCCTCCTCTAGTTGGTTATCTCTTCCAATCATATGGATAGGTTGTTAATGCCTCCTGCATTGCAAACTTATACAAAATTCTTATATGCTACCATAGAGTCACATTTGAGTTGTGATATTTTTAAAGGGAACCAATGATGTGTTGGCCATTCTGTGGTGTCTCTTGAATCATTTTTAGTCGGCCATACTCAGTCTGTCAAGTTTTTTTCACTATCACATCAACTATTTGGTCCTTTTCTTGTGCTAGTCAAGAAGGTCTCCATTAACTTCTTACTAGCAGGTTTGCTCTTATTGGCTTCAAAAAATTTCTCTGAGAGTAAGCCTAGGGCCTCACCTTGGCCCTATTTACATCATTGATAGGTGACCTTGTTCTCAACATCAATCAATATCATGGGTCTTTGACTAAGTGGTTTCCCTTGTGTTCGACATCAGCTTACATTATCACACATTAGGATTCGTGCAGTACCTTGGTTTCCATTTGACCCTATTGGTGGATTCCTCGCCTTGTTTCAAATTTCATTATTGTTTGGTTCAGAGGGTTTTTGTCGTGCACTAGGAACATCTTGTGTACGTCAAAAACGTACTTCGGAATGGTTACTTCATCTCTTTTCATCAGATTTCTTCCAAATAATTAGCCTGCGGGTTACACTCGTGCTGGTTGATGTGGGATGCCCTAATTTCTTCCTTCCAATAGATATTTTCCCATCGAATCTGACTCATTGATCTGGGAACAAGATATAGATTTATTTTTTCAGTACCTTAGGGTTTGTAGTCATCAATGGCAGACTCCTTATCTATCAAAAATGAGAATACATCATTGTATCTTGATTGGTAGATTCTCTCAATTTTTTGACATCAACACATCTATCCACACTTGTTATATTGTACTGGATTACCTTGACTCACATCATCATTATCAGTGAGTTTTCTCGTGTTTGTTAATGGTCATTAAGGGAATTTTGAGGTCTAAAATGGGCCTTCTAAATAAATTATAAATAATAGTGGAAATAATAAAATAATATTTGATTACATCATCAAATTTTAGAGGGAAAAAAGGAAAAAGTGCTTTTTCAACTTGTATTTTCAACTTATCTCCCAAATGTTTTACTCAAATTTCGAGCGGGAGTACTCGTTGGATGCAAAATTTAATTCCTCATCCAAGGAGTACCCATGTTGCATACTTTCTATGGACCCTCGTACACAAAAAATGAGAAATACATGAAAAACGTGATTACAATCACGTTTTTTAATGTATTTCTCATTTTTCGTGTATCAGGGTCCATCGAAAGTATGCAACATGGGTACTCCTTTGATGAGGAATTAAATTTTGCATCCAACGAGTACTCCCCCTCAAAATTTGAGTAAACAATTTGGGAGATAAGTTGAAAATACAAGTTGAAAATTTTGTTTTATTATTTTATTATTTTTTAATCTTTTTATACTTTTACTTTAAAAAAGGTGAATAATCCCCCATGGTTGACATCATCATATTGAATCCTATTGGTTATTATAAAGTTTATTTTGGTTGTACATTTTTCTTAGGAGGCCCATTTTAGACCTCAAAATTCCCCTAATGATACATCAATGAACGGTAATCAAAAAATTTCTCACATCGTCAACTTCAACTCATTTATTCCCATAGTGTAGAAATATACCAACTGCAGTTGGTGAATACCTCAGATTGTGTTTGCTTCCTCGTTCACTCGACAACTGCTTCAGTTTTCTTCCAGTGATGCCATCCACCTTATATGTTGTAGTCCATCATAGTAGAATCTTGTATGTTTGCACACGAGTTTGTGTAGTACCAATATTACACCTATATGACTTGGTACTTTGAGGATCAAGTGTGCAACATCAGTGATCAAATTTTATTTTACATCATTGATCAAACTTTATTCTATATGTGATATTGAGACACAGCTCTGTTGTGTTACTTTTCAGCCATGTTCAAATGATCCACTATGTCTTCTTTAGTTTTCTCTATACACTTTTGTATACATGTTGGATCCTCTCTATACTTGATAAACTGACATGCTTTACTATCTTTTAGCATGGGTTTTCCCGCCTCAGACATGAGCCTTATTTCTAATTTCTTTCACAGGTTTTCAGCAGGCTAGAATCTGGTGATCTCCTCTGAGGTCCTCAAATGATCTCTCTTTATACTTAATACATTTCAGCCATCATGTACCCCTTCTGATTTCATATATTAGAGGGCACTTGTTATAACATCATTTAACACTCCTGTAGTTTTGATGCTCTTGTATGGCCTTGGGAAACCCTTTCCCATCCAAACTCGATCATTTATTAAAAAATAATATTTTGAATTCCATGCATGAATTTTCCCTTCAAAAATAACATACACATGTGGGTACCACTATATAGAACCCACGTATATAATTTAAAATATGACAAAAATATAAATATCCTAATTTTCGGGAGGGGTTTGTTATGAGACCAGCTCCAAAAATAGAAGAAAAGAGAGATCAATGCCTTAGAAATCAGCCACTTTGAGGGAGAAACCTCCAATACATTACATAAATGAACAATTATTGGATGATACAAATGACCAAAACCTACTTCTATATATAGGAGTCCATGGGGCCACAATATAATCCTAGCCGACCTAACAATAATAATGTAAGGGCACAATAATAACAATATTGGGTTTTTTTTTTTAAAGTGAGTCCATACAGGTGAATTGGTTTTTCAAAGTGGAGGAATAACTTGTTATGGGTATTTTAACCCAAATATTGGGGTTTCAAGGGTACAACAATTACAATAAGGGGGCTACACTAATAACAATAAGGGAATAAACTAGTAATATAGGGATCTAACATGCCCCTCTCCTTCAAAAAAGTGTTGTCCTCAATGCTTAAGTAGCTCTGGGTGCTTTTGTATAAAATTCTCATCCTCCCATGTAAAATCTTCAGTGGGCAAGTTCTTCCACATGATGAGATACTCTGAAATTGATCGATTTCGTAGCTATCGAGTTCTTGTTTCCGTGACCGCTTCAGGTTCCAATATGATTTTTCCTTCCTCATCAAGTTCTGGCAATATTTTTTGAACTGGAATATTTTCACCTATAACCTTCTTTAAGCATGAAACATGGAAAACTGGATGCACTTGCGAAGAAGCAGAAAACTCCAATTTGTATGTCATAGTACCAATATTTTGCAACACCTTGTAAGGACCATAGTAATTTGGCGATAATTTATTATCCTTCTTAGCTTGCTTGAGGGAATTTTTTTTTTTATGGTTGTAGTCGTAAAAATACCCAGACTCCTACATCAAAAATTCTCTCGCTACGATGTTGATATGCCTGTTTTTTCATTCGAATTTGTGCCAAATTTAGGTTATCCTTTAAGAGTTGGAGAACTTCTTGTTGATGCTCGATGTGATCTTCCACTTATTGAACCTTAGACTTTTCTCTTAAAGATGATGTGATGGACGGTGGATGATATCCATAAAGTGTCATAAATGGGATCATTTTTGCTGCATTATGGAAGAAAGTTTTATACCAACATTCAGCGAGAGGTAACCACTTGACCCATTGTATTTGTTTATCAGATACAAAAAAACAAATATATCCTTCCAAACATTTATTCACTATCTCATTCTGACCATCGAATTGAGGATGATAAGATGAGCTATGAGCTAATAGAGTACCCAAACAAGAAAATAACTCCATTCAAAAATTTCTAGTAAAAATGGGATCTCTGTCGCTCACAATAATCTTTGGGTTTCCATGTAGCTTTTGAATTGTGTCCATAAATGTAGTAGCAACTGTACTTGCTTTAAATGGATAAGATAATGCACAAAAGTGTGCATACTTGGTAAGTCTATCAACTACCACCATGATGACACTCTTTCCTTCGGATGAAGGTAAACCTGTGATAAAATCCATTGAAATCTCTGTTGAGTTCAGCAACGGAAAAACATAAATAAAACATAGACACACAACAGAAAACCATAAAGAGACAGATATTTTAATGTGGTTCACCCAACCAATCTGGGCTACGTCCACCAAACAAGGCATCAAAAATCTCATTCATCAACTGGAGAATTACAATAGCAGAGTTTTGCATCTGCACATCTCTTCCACTCACCTCACATTCATCATCATGCTCATTTGCCTCTATGGGCTTACATTTTATAGCTAGGAGTAGAAACTAAATCATAAATTCACTCACAACAAATATAGGATGCAATAACTCCACATCAGAATTAGATGGAGTCAATTTAGCAACAAATCTGATTGTTGTCACATTCATGAGATTTTATCCAAATTTAATTAAAATAAATCTCAACAATCTCCACCTTGATAACAATTAGCCTGATACCCTGTTCCATTATTATTTTTATCTTTTCTGCAAGCCAAGAGAAGCTAGACACCATCGTAGCTTCTCTAACAAAGCTGGTTTCGTGAACATGTCTTCACAGTTTTCCTTTGTATGCACTTTTTCAAGAGAGACTCCCCGTTCAGTGATAACCTGTCTTACAAAATGGTACTTGATAGGTATGTGCTTTGATTTACTATGATAGGCCGGATTTTTAGCCAAATGAATTGCACTTTAACCATCACAAAATAACTTGATGTTGTCCTGCAACCTACCAAACTCACCAAACAAACCTTTCAACCAAGCCGCTTCTTTGCAAGCATGTGAAGCAGCTATGTATTCTGCTTATGTAGTGGATAAAGCAACAATGTTCTATAGCTTTGACATCTAGCTAATAGCTCCACTTGCAAGAGTAAAGACATACCCTGAAGTTGACCTTCTCTTATTCAAATCACCTGCAAAATCAGAATCAACATATCTGCCAACAAATTCATTACTTCTGTTATAAGTGATACAGTAATCACTTGTGCCTCTCAGATACCGAAGCACCCATTTCATTGTTGACCAGTGTTCTTTTCCTGGATTTGCCATATACCTGCTGAAAACCCCAACTACATGTGAAATATTTGGTCGAGTACAAACCATCGCATACATCAAACAACATACTACATTGGCATATGGAATTCGAGACATATATTCCTTTTATTCATTTGTATTAGGACATAAACTTGAAGAAATCTTAAAATGGGAAGCTAAAGGGACTGAAATAGGCTTCAGTTTGTTCATACCAAACCTCAAGAGTATTTTCTCAATATACTTCTATTGTGATAGCCACAGCTTACCATTACTCATGTCTCTGAAAATCTCCATGCCCAAAATTTGTCTTGCTGCTCCTAGATCTTTCATATCAAACGTCCTAGCCATCTGAGCCTTTAACCTGATGATCTCTGTTATGCTTTTGCTTGATAAAAGAATATTTTCAACATACAACACTTAGATAATGAACATGCCATTACTCAATTTCTTAAAGTAAACACAATGATCATATTCACTTCTTATATAATTTTGACTCATCATGAAAGAATCAAATTTCTTGTACCATTGTCGAGGTGACTGCTTCAGACCATACAATGATTTCTTAAGCCTGCAGACAAATTTCTTGTTGCGATTTTGAACAAACCCTACCGGTTGTTCCATGTAAATATCCTCATCTAATTCTCCATGTAAAAATGAAGTTTTAACATCTAGTTGTTGTAATTCTAAATCAAGTAAAGCAACTAATGCTAACACAATCCAAATTGAAACAATTTTTACAACTGGTGAAAATATCTCATGAAATTCAATGCCTGCTTTCTGAGAAAAAACTTTCGCGACCAGCCTCGCTTTGTACTTATCTTCTTTATCATCAACACCCCTTTTCAATTTGTAAACACATTTACATCCCACAGTTTTCCTGTCTTTAGGAAGTTCTACCAGATCCCATGTGGCATTCTTGTCTAATGCCTTCATCTCATCCTTCATAGCCTCTTTCCACTTACCATTGTTAGAACCTTCTACAGCTTCTTGATAGCACAAAGGTTCATCATCATTAGAGGTTAAAGCAACTAAAGTAACATAATCATCATACCTTTTAGGAGGACGTTTGATTCTCGTAGACCTCCTTAAAGATGTTTCTAGTACTTCCACAATTTGTTGATTATTATCTGTAGGAACTTCTTCATGATCTGCATCTGAAACATGTTCATGATCTACATCTGAAACTTGTTCATGATCTGCATCTCGAAACTTGTTCATCTGGACTATCATCAGTATTTGAACTGGTTTCAAACTGAATGTGTTGAAACTTAGGTACATTATCTTGTTTCAATTTATCATCTACATTTGGATTTTCAAGTGAAGATTCATTGAATTTAACATCTCTGTTAATGATGATATTGTGAGTAGTAGGATCCCACAACCTGTATCCCTTAGTCCCATCACCATATCCAACAAAGATATATCTTTTTGATTTAGGATCTAATTTAGAACGCTGATGTTTCAAAACTAGAGCACATGCATCACAACCAAAAACTTTCAGTTTAGAATAATCACATGGATAACCTTTCCATACCTCTTGAGGAATTTTTCATCCTATTGCAGTTGATGGTGATTGATTTATCAAATAGCAAGCCGTAGAAACCGCTTCTGTCCACAATTCCACTCCGATACAAAATTGTTGAGTTTAGCAGCGGAAAAACATAAATAAAACATAGACACACAGCGGAAAACCATAAAGAGACAGATATTTTAACATGGTTCACCCAACCAATCTGGGCTACGTCCACCAAACAAGGCATCGACAATCTCATTCATCAACTGGAGAATTACAATAGCAGAGTTTTGCAACTGCACATCTCTTCCACTCACCTCACATTCCTCATTATGCTCATTTGCCTCTATGAGCTTACATTTTATAGCTGGGAGTAGAAACTGAATCATAAATTCACTCACAACAAATATAGGAGGTAATAACTCCACATCAGAATTAGATGGAGTCAATTTTGCAACAAATCCTATTTTTGTCACATTCATGAGATTTTCTCCAAATTTAATTAAACGAAATATCAACAATCTCCTCCCAACGTTGACTTGGAATGGATAAAGGTTGTAGAGGACCCAGGGTCTTAATTGTCTCAACTTTATTTTGCTGGAAAACCAAACATTCTGCCACAAACTTTTGAATATCAGATTTAAGGCCATCCCAAAAAAATTCTTTCTTCACCCTGTGGTAAGTTTTTAAAAATCCTGAGTGTCCTCCTAAAGGAGAAGTGTACAATTCCAGAAGAATATTTTGTTTTAGTTGGGAATTTTTACAAAGATATAAGCGATCTTTGTACCATAAGGAATCATTTTTCCAACTAAATGTATTAGATGTACTAGGATCTTGCTGCAACTTTTGAATGAGTGTCCACACTTCTTCATCCTTCTTCCATTCATCCCTTGCTTCGGTTATCCAATCTCGTTGGATAGTAGAAATGGCACAAAGCAATGCTTCTACCTCTTCATTCTTTCTTGAGAGTGTATCTGCAACAACATTTAGCTTCCATTTTTTGTAGATTATTTCAAAGTCACAACCCAACATCTTTGTGACCCATTTTTTCTACTCTTCTGAAGTTAGTCTTTGTTCCAAAAAGTGTTTAAGACTATCATGATCAGTTTTTACCTTGAAGTGTCTTCACATTAGGTAAGGTCACCATTTCTTTAGTGAATATAATATTGCTAACATTTCCTTCTCATAAATATCTTTCTGTAAATACTTTCTTTTGATTGGACAATTTTCCAAAGCAATGGGCCTTCCTTCTTACATTAAAACAACACTAATTCCATTTCTCAAGGCATCACATTCCACAATAAAGGTTTTTGTGACGTCTGGTGTAGCTAAGACCGGTGCTAGGCACATTTCCTCTTTAAGATGTTCAAATGCCTTAGTTTCTTCAGGAGTCCATGAAAATGCATCTTTCTTCAATAATGTTGTTAGAGGTGTTGTTATTCTACCATAATTCTTAACAAACTTGCGATAATACCCTGTTAACCCAAGAAATCCTCGCAATTTCTTTATGGTTGTGGGGAATTTCCATTCCTTAATGGCTTTAATTTTGTTAGGGTCTACCTTAACACCCTCGTGAGATACAATATGGCCCAGATATTCCACCTCTTGTACTCCAAAGAAACATTTGGATGTTTTTGCATATAATTTTTTCTCCTGCAATAGCTTGAGAACCATGTCAACATGTTGAACATGATCCTTCTAAGACCTGCTGTAGATTAGTATATCATCAAAAAATACTAGCACAAATTTTCTAAGGAAGGGTTTGAAAATGGAATTCATTAACCCTTGAAATGTAGAAGGTGCATTGGTAAGGCCAAAATGCATGACCAAAAATTCATAATGACCCTCATGAGTTTGAAATGTTGTTTTCAGAATATCACCAATCTTCATTCTAATTTGATGATATCATGAGCGAAGATCCAACTTGGCAAAATAAATTTCTCCATGTAATTCATCCAATAATTCATCAATCACAGGAATGTGAAATTTATCTTTAATGGTGAGCTTATTGAGCTCCCTATAATCCAGACACATGCGCCATGATCCAAACTTCTTGTGCACCAATACAAATGGAACAGAGAAAGAACTTTGACTAGGTTGAATTATACCAGCCTCTAACATTTCTGCAATCACACGTTCAATTTCGCCCTTTTGGACATAAGTATATATATAAGGTTTGATGTTTGGAGGAACACTTCTTGGAATAAAATGAATAGCATGATCATGATCATGAACAAGTGGGAGTTCCTTTGGGAGTTTCAAACACCTTGGAATATTTGTCCAAGACTTTTTAAGATCTACAGAAATAGATGATTTTGATGTTGGAAGTTCTAGTGAGCATAATTGTGCAATTACGCCTCGTTGTTATTTCTTCAGAATCTTTGTCATGACATTAGAGATTATTATCTTTCCCGGCTTCCCTGTGATACCCCTTAATTCAACTTTATTTCCTTCTGAAAAAAAAAATCAAGAAAAGTTATTGAAAATTAAAAGCTACCATCCCCAAAGATAGCAATTTATAGCTCCTCCATTTGCAACCATCACTTGACATTCTGGTGTTTGGTATAGGAAACAGTTCAATTCCTTGGCTACCTTACAATGAATAAAATTATGGGTACTACCCAAATCAATCAACACTATTACCCTTTTCTTCTTGATATGTCCTTCTATCTTGAGAGTTTGAGGAGTGGTAATTCTTGCCAATGCATTACACGATATGGTCGGACTCATTTCTTCCTCTTCTAGGGTTGGTTCCTTGTGTATATCCTCTTCTTTTGAATATTCTTGTTCATTTTCTTCTTCCTCTTCACAATCTATGTAAAATAATTTCTTCTCATCACACTTATGACCTTTAGTGTATTTTCTATCAGAACTGTAGCAAAGCCCTTTTCCTCTTTTTTCTTCCAATTGTTGTGGTGTCAACCTTGTAGGTTATGGAAGTCTAGGAGTAGCAACACTTCCATCTTTATATATGTGAGTGGTAGGCTTCCTTGTTGCCATAATTTTACATTCATTTTTTCTTGCCAACCTGAATGCCTTTTCCAATGAATCAGGTTCCCAAACACGAACTTCATGCTGGATGTTATCATTTAAAGTCCCTATGAAGACATCAATCCGGTGTTCCTCTGGAATATTAGTTACCCTTATATTCAACTTTTGGAAGTCCTCAATGTGCTCCACCACTGAACGCTTTTGTTTGAGATTTATCAATTGGATAAATAAGGTGTTGCTTTTTGTATCCTCATAATGTGCTATCATTTCCTCCGTAAAAGTTGACCAAGTGATAATTTTTTTACAGGAGAAAAGCCATCTATACCATATAAATATTTTTTTTTCTAAATGTAAAGTTGTAATGCGTATCTTTTGTGTGTTTTGCACATTATTGAGATCAAAATATTGCTCCATCTGTAGTATGCATGTTACAGGATCCTTGCCATCAAACTTCCTCATATCCATATTTCGAATATGGTGGTTCTTCCATCCAACATTAGATTTTATGAAATCATGATTAACATTTATTTTATTATCATCATTAGTTTCCTCTACTACTTTTCGGCATTAGGAAACATTTCTTGTATCAACTTTGTCAAACCTTCCATGTGTGCATTTACATCATTCTTCAAGTTTTCCATGTTGTCTTTCATGTCATACATCTTAGCTTCCACGCCATTCATCTTAGCTTCCACGCCATCCATCTTAACTTCCACGCCATCCATCTTAACTTCCACACCATTCTTCAAAACTTCCATTTCATTTTTTGTTTCTCTTTGCGAGAGCGAAATTTGGTGCACTTGCTCTTGTAATTTTGATATGTCATGTTGCAATTCTTCATCTTCATGAGTCATAGTAGAGCCTTCTAAAGGCTTAATGGGTGTTGAATTATTTTTAGGGGGTGGTTTATAACTGAATAATGATATCTATTCTACAATATTCCCTTGGAATAAATTCAAACTGATTTTTCACACAAGACTTATGTGATTCAAAAAAAAAAAATACACACCTTTATATTGATTTTGAGGAGCTCGATATTGAAACCGAATTATCTCTGTTATTTCGGATCTTCAAAATTGGAAATTCAACCTAGTAGTAGCCCTCTACAGCTTCTTTAAATTTCCATAGGTCTCACCTGATTTTGATTCTTCAAGGCAAAGTTATGCCCAATCTCCCACAATGACCTAATTATGGTCTGGTTTAGTAGAGCGACCTTGTACGGCATGCCATGTGTCACCGTTTCCTCCTTCGGCTCTAAAATTGATACAGAAGAAACTGCAATCCATGTATTTGTGACCTATTTTTAATGAATTCCAATCCAATGCTCAGAGAGAGAGTTACGACAATTTTCCCATGGTCACCTCTTTGAGATGAAATTCGGGAGCCTGAAAAATCCCTAAATTCCACAGACCCTATCTCCAAAAATATTATGTATAAAGCTCTAAACATTTTCCACGATGTTCCTCAAGATTGTGTCTTTGATCTATAAAAATTTTAGCTTTTGAACCCTTGTATAAAAAATGTTATAGCGAAAATTCCATGATGACCTGTTTAGGTTAAATTCAGGAGCCCGCAAAAATCCCTAACTTGCACAGATAATATCTCTGAAAATATTGCAAACCAAGATCTGAAATTTTTCCATGACGTTCCTCAGGATCTCAGATTTTCTCTGTAAAATTTTCAGCTTCTTAACCTTCACAGAAAAAAAATTATTGTGAAAATTCCACGATGACCTGTTTGGAGTAGTGAAACCCTAGAATCCAAAGCTCTAATACCAAATGTTATGAAACCAACACTATGAAACCAACTCCAAAAATAGAAGAAAAGATAGATCGAAGCCTTATAAATCAGCCACTTCGAGGGGAAACCTCCAATAAATTACATAAATGAACAATTCTTGGATGATACAAATGACCAAAACCTCCTTCTATATATAGGAGTCCATGGGGCCACAATATAATCCTAGCCGACCTAACAATAATAATGTAAGGGCACAATAATAACAATATTGGGTTACAGACATACAAAAATAACAATAAGGGGGATACACTAATAACAATAAGGGACTAAACTAGTAATATAGGGACCTAATAGGTTTTATGGGTTTCACCGAAAGCCCGTCTACAAAAGCCTGTGGCCTGAATTAATAAACCAATTTCTAGTGGTATTTATGCACCTCATGGGAAGGCCTACTTACACTAAGGAGATTTTATAACGACATTATAATAATTTATGTCCCCAGATCAAGTCTTATTTCCCTTATGCCTCCTACACTCCTAGTCATAGGAAACCCTTGTTTCCTTGCATAGATGTTTATCCTTCATTATATGACATCATCTTGCATATGCTCAAGAGGTGATATTTGAGGCTTGGGTTGGACGGATACATAGGAAGGTTTCATTGTTGCCATGGTCGGATCAGGTTGTATCTCTCTACTATTCTTTGTTTATATCAATAAAGAAGCTTTGTCTTTTTCCCGAAATGTTATGATCTCATGTTTTATGATCTATGTTGAATATATATCATGATTTATATTTTTATGCTTGATGATCTAACATGTTTATTATGCACATGATTTGAACTAATTGCTATATATATGCTTCTTTGAACTTTGTTGCAGGTCTAATTGATTTGGAGGAAGCTTAGGGTTTGGACCCTACTGAATCAACATCAAATGTACGACATATAGGTACTTCTCTCGAACCTAAATTTAGTAGTTTGTATATTTTTCTTGCATGATGTATGTTTCTTGTTGATTTTTTGCCTTTGATCTATTGAGGTTGTCAACCCTTACCTTAGGGATTTTTTTCCAACTAAAAATATAGCCTTCCAAGGGCTCTTTAAGCCCAATGTGAGGCCAACTTCAACTAGCTAGCTGACCTATTCTTTAGAGCACTATAATTTTTTTTCCAAAATACAAATTATTTTCTTTCTTTGATACAAGTGCCCAAACGGGTCTTTACAAAATGACAATGACCTTTTGACTCAAGACAATCCTATAGGAATGCAATGGATGCCTAACCTATTGACCAAAGACTCAATCCTTAAGCCCATAGTTTCTAAAATTTTATTTCTTCTTTTCATCAATATATAATAATTACATCATGACATGGGACAAATAAAAATTATGAATGCTGAAACGTTACATTTCCCGACAAACAAGAGCATGTTGATTCCTCTAAGCCATAGTAGAAACACCAATTATGTTTCCATTTTGAGTTTCTCACTTAGTCTGGGACAAAGTTTCATTTGATGCACAATTAAAACAAGAGAACTATGGTTCATGATATATGTTGCATGATGAGATTGTCTAGTCCTCCAAGTGCAGTGAAATAAGATCTCCAAGGTCCATAAAACAAGATCTATTCAAGATGAGGGATATTCTAGCCTTTCATGTTCAATAAGGCAACTTGAAACACCTCCTACAATTTTGGACCTAAGGAAACCCTATAAAACCTAGGGTATTCATATGTGTGAACATTAGAATAAAAATTACAAACTTTCGAAACCTTGATGTGTATCTCAATAGGGCAAAGATACATCTTTATATAGCCTTTCTAAGAGGCTCCATTAGCCCTCCTTAGGATGATTTTTCCTTAACTAGCATACATGGTCTTGGGAGCCTTCTAAACATTTCTAATTTCAAAATAAATTTTCTTTCCTTGATACAAATTCTCGAAAGGTTATTTTACAATATGACAAGGAATCCCGACTCATGAAAAACCCTAGGAGAATTCAATGGATGCTTGACCTAATGATAAAGTGACTTGAGCATGAAACCCATGCTTTACAAAATAATTATATTTCTTCTTTTTATAGATACACAATAATTACATCATGACATGAGTCAAATGACAATCATGAAGACTGAAACTAGTTAGATCCTTCAACATATCGAAGTATGTGGGTGTTTTTTGCAATGGAAAATTAAATGATATCATATTATGTGGGGTTATCAAGTTATTGAGTGAGTTCATTGGTTAGGATGAATAGGTTCTCAAGTTCTCAAGCTTTTAAATATTACTTGAATATTTTAAATTCAAAGAACTTCCTTATAACTCACTTATACTATTATAATGTTCTTGTGTTTTTGTCAAGACATTTATCAACATCCCTTATGACACTCACTGACAATTTCTCTCATTTGATGGAGTGTTATAGGACGTTCAACCACACAATTATTTGTTAGATATATCTTCATCAAGTGATGGAAGTTCAGTTAGGGTAAAAGAAATTGACCAAACATCTACTTCTTTGTCTAGTAGGTGAAGATCAACTAGAGGTGAAAATATTATAAGAAAAATCCATAGACGCATGGAAATTTTTCTTGCTAAAGGTGGGTATTGCTCTTATGATAATAAGAGAATATATGACATCGAGGTGCCCTTGAGGTACAAATACATAGTAAAACAATGGGAAACCATGGATCTTCCTAAAATAAACATTGATTTTTCTATCAATGAAAGGATATATCGCATTTCCCCATTGTCATTATATGGTTTGGGGATATTTTCCATGGATGTCATAAAGGTATGTTATAGAGGATTAACTCAATTTATGGAGTATGCTAGACACTGTTACAACTATAATTATTGGGTACGGCTAGTCCAATATACCAAAAATATGCAAAAATATGGAGTGGCCACAAATTATATGCAACTAAAAGGAAATGATTAAAATAAATGCATAGCTATGTATATTGATGGAAGGCCAAAAACAATAAGGAATATTGCAGGGTATATAAATATTACATGACCCATCACCACAAATAGGCAACCTAATTTCATATTTGAGGGACATGAAGGAAGCTATGTTTTCGTATGTGTCATTAAGTCAATAGCTTCAGGGGAAGAGTTGCTCATTTATTACAATTTGAATAGAATAAATAAAAACATGCTATTATGGGGGTGGTATGTATTCAATTTCAACTAACTTGTAAGAAATGCCTATTGTATGTTATGATATCTATTTACTACAATACATTGTTAGACATCTTGTAAGTTAAGGAAACATTTTAATACGTCATGGTTAAAATATTGTGTCAGGTTAATCATGCTCAAAGGGAACCAACCTCACAGTAAGTAAACATAAATGTAGTTATACATAAAATGTTAGGATATTCCGACACATAGGAATTAGTTAGTATAACTTAGTCTAGTGTAGAGTTAGGTAAAGTGTGTTTCTTTACTACATACATCTGTAACTTATAATCTGATGGTCATGATTTGTAGTCATCCGATGGTTCACTCTCTCCTCGGTATTCACAAAAACTTATCTGTGGCTTAACACCCGATTGGTCCATGATCTCTATTTAAAGAGCATGGAGGGTCATTTGTACGGTAACCGTTTATGAGAGAAACATATGTAAACTTTATTTTTATATTAATAATTTTCCTGAAGTGGCCACGTTAGCTCAGGCCGTGGACTGTTTCCTTATTCGAGTGTTTTAACCACGTGATATACCAGTGTAATTATTTGTGATTTTTTTGTGAACGGTGACCTTTGGTGTTTTATCTAAGGAAATTATCCTGTAAATTCATACATGGTATCAGAGCTATTTTGAGGTCCGCATCCTTTGTTGATCCAAATCCAAAGCCGGTTTGACTGCATGCGACTGTTGTTTTCTAGATCTACTATTTCTGAACTTTTTTGGGCTTGGAGAATGGCTCTGTTGTGTCTGGAGCATATGTTATAGTGAGGAACCCCTTTCGTTTCATGCAAAAAGGTTTCTGGTTCCCCAAGCTATGTCATTTTAGATATGGAGGTATAAAGTATTTTTTTTGAAGTTATATTTATTAATCATTTTGTTTATTTCGGTTCCCTATGTTTATTTCGGTTTATATTTTTTCTATTGCCAGATCTATACCCTCTTATCTCTGTATGCTCTTTTCTATGCATTGTGTGCGATCTTGGCAAAACAGAATAAGGAAGACGAGATTTTTTTTGCTACGTATGCTCTTTCCCCGTGTCTTTGTGCGATCTCAGGAAATCGGAAATAGAAAAATGGGATAGTTGCTGGTAAGGCTAACAAAAAATCTAACATTCTGTCGTAAGGATTGAATTTCATTTTTCTTTTGTACTCAGATTTTGTGTATTTTTTGTAAGAAAAATCACACACACCGAAGAGTAAAAAAAAAAAAAACCCTTTCTCCTTTCAAAACTTATTAGGGGAATTTTGAGGTCTAAAATGGGCCTCCTAAGGAAATAATAAAATAATTGTTAAACCAATAAAATAATATTTATGAATTTTCAATTCACTTTTTGCACCACAATCCATGTAACCATAGTTAAATTCAATTCAAAAGTTGTACCAAAATAAAATTAATAAAAAAATTGTATTAATGTGACTATAAATAAGAATGAGCTTTTCAAGAAAAAATCATTATCATTAAACAACTAATGCATTTGTCCTTTGTACTTAAATAACTTAAAATAAAATATAAATATAAATTCTTAAATTCTTAATTATATTATATGCTATTAATTGAAGTTTATATTATTTAAATTGTATAGTAAAATATAATTAATATAAATATAATATAATATAATAAATGTATAGGGATATGCATTGTTTCTTTCAAGAAATATGAAATGACAATAATATATTTTTATTCAAAAAGTGTGAAATGACATTTATTATGAGTATTTTACTTTGACTTTAAAAGTACTTAGAGAACTACCATGGTTAACCATGAGTTTTTATCCACCATTGAGAATGTGACAAGCAAGTACCTTTAACTCGAGCAATTCCACCTCAACCATTAGGGATGATGTCATCCCCTAAAATGTGATTGGTTCTCATAAAATGAATTTTGATTGTACATTTTTCTTAGGAGGCCAATTTTAGACCTCAAGATTCCCCTAATTTTATTACAAAATCTTTTTACTAGCTCACATGGTGTAAAGTTAGTTTATGAGAATAGAGGTCTTCGGTTCAAGTCTCTTTCTCAAACTTATTTTTCTAAAAAGGTTTTTGTTAAAGGGGTGAGATTTTGTTTTCAAAGTAGAAATTCATCATCAAATTTCAACCGTTCTCGTAACTATTTGTTGCAAATACTAAGGGGGGGAGGGGGTGAATCAGTATTCCTTTCAATTAGTATTATTATTAATCTTTCAGAGTATTAGTTAATCTTCAATTATTATCAGTATTTGTACAATGATAGCAGTGAAAAAAAGGAACACAACTACACATAGCTTTTAAGGTGGAAACCCTCTCCAGGACAAAAATCACCTGAACAATTTTCTAATAATTCTTTAAAATTCAATTCCAATTGAAAATAAAGCTCTAACTTCCTAGAATCTAGAAAAACATTCTTCTCTAGCTCCCACTAGATGGACACTCCAACACCCGAGATTCTTTAGTAGTCAATTGAATGGATGCCCCAACACCCAATGAGCTACAACTCACCCTAGCACCACCCTACCACCCTGAACTTTTCACAGGCTTGAACCTATTGGTGATTTCATGCACCAGCCTAGTACCACCCTACCACCCTATAGAATAATAAAAGAAGAATGACTCTCGTACCAGGGAAAATGGTCCACTTTACAATGATATAGAATGATGTAGAAGAAAAAGAGACACTAGACCATAACCCTAACTATGACACAACCACCTAATGATGATCCTAGACCTCTCGACACCACCTCTTCAACTTTTGGTAGATAGACACTTGTACAATTTTTATAATGATGTATTTACAATGACTTAGTACAATGGTACCTTTATAATAACTGTATGTAGTGCTACCCACTTGAAGACTTCATGTGGTGAACTTCTTATTTCTATTATGCACCTTGATTTCTGCTCTTGTCATGCTATCCTCTGCTACACCTTCCTTTTCTTTGCTTCCCTAGAAAGTCTAGTCCTTTGCAGCCCTTGACAATACATGATCTAGCTATTTCTTGCCTTCTAGGATCTCGATATTGAATCTGGTATATCTCTGTTATTTTATATCCCCAATATGTGATTTTAGGTTTTGTAGTATTCCTCTGAGTCATCTTTCCAATGCCACAAGTATGACCCAATTTGGATTCTTCAAGGGAGAGTTATGCCCAATCTCTCACAATTACCTAATTATGGACTAGTTCAATAGAGCGAACTTGTACGGAGTACCATGTGTCATTGTTTCTTCATTTGACTTTGAAATTGATTAAGAGAAAACTAAATTCCATTCAATATCTACCACTTTTTATAGAATTCCAATCTGATACTCAGAGAGAGAGTTATGACGATTTTCCCAAGGTCACTTCTTTGAGATGAAGTTCAGGAGCGTGCAAAAACACTGACTTCCACAGATCATATCTCCGAAAATATTGCGCACCTTGATCTAAAATTTTTATAGGAGCTTCCTAAGGATTTCAGCTTCACCTCATAAAAATTTCAGCTTATGAACCTTCACAGAGAAAAAATTTAGAGCGCAAATTCCACGATGACCTGTTTCAGGTAGCGAAATCCCTACATAGGGAGGGTATGAGGATCACAATTTATATAAATGCTTAGGTTGAGAGGGTCTTCAACAAGTGAACATGGGAGGGATTTTAGGAGCTTAAAATTTATTAATTATTGAATTTTCAATGACCCATGCCACAACCCCATGGTGTTTTATCCCACTAACTAGGGTTACAAACTTCAAACATGAATATCTCTCAAACCGTGAAGAATTACATGGCGTGCCATATATAAAAAAAACCATCTTGACAAGTAGAAACCATCAAAAATGTTCTTGACCTATAATATAGTAATTTTATAGGTCAAAATTACCATGCAAGATAGAGGTAGCCCCTGGTGCTGCTTGGGTTGACATCAATGACAACCACTGATCAACAATCTCCCCCTTTGGCATTGATGGCAACACAAGTACTCCCCCTGTGATCATGACACCTCTTCCTACAACATTATCTCCCCCTTTGACATCAATGGCAAAGGGTAACTCCCTCTAACACACAACCATCATGTGGACCTGTACATAGTTCCACTCTCCTTTTATATTCTGAATAAGGAAAATCTAATGAGAACTTGGGGGAATCCCAAGCTTCTGGAGAATATATTGAAATTATTCACGAGTACTCTTATGATCATCAATGCTTCCTGCCCAATATGCATCTGTAAAGTCTTGAATAATGAGATTGTTACCCTTGGGATACCACAAGCCATATTCTATTGCTCCCTTTAGTTATCGAAGAATTCTTTTGACGACAATAATATGTGATTCTTTTGGTGCTGCTTGGAATCTTGCTACTTTTCCAACTGCTTTCATAACATCTGGCCGGGAGGCTATTACATATAGAAGACTACCAATCATAGATCTATACAAACTCTGATCCACATCCTTAGATGAGTCGTCTATGCTCAATTTGCAACATGTTACCATCAGAGTAAGGATGAGTTTGAAATCTCCCATTTTGAATTTCTTGAGCATTTCCTTGATGTACTTGGCTTGACATATAAATATTCATTTCTCTTCCTAAGATATTTGAAGCCCTAAGAAGTATTTTAGCTCTCCAAGTAAAGACATCTCAAACTCACTTTACATATTTTTTAGCAAAGTTCTTACTTAGTCGATCATCATTGCTACCAAATATTATATCATCCTCTTTAGCTATTAGACATGCTTTAGATGCTTCATCCAGAACATATATGTCGTTTAGAGCTTGACTTGCTGTAGCCACAATTTCACCATACCTACCTTTCCTGATTTCACATTTTGTGGAGTTGAATAGTATTATGTGTCCTTGATCACACATTTTTCCAACACTGAGTAGGTTGTGATTCCTATTTTCAACCAATAGAACATTCTTGGCTAGAGCATCTTTGCTTCCAAGAGTGATGATACCTGATCCTATAACATTTGAAGATCCATCATTTCCAAAGGACATGGTTCCATCCTTATTCTCTTTCAAAGATATTAATTTATTTCTATGTCTTGGCATATGTGCTGAGCAACTGCTATAAACATACCACACATCTTTGTTGTTTTGAGCCTTGAAAGTGAGAGCACAATTATTAGTCTTCTTCTTCTTCCATGTTCATTCGTTTTGTGGCTTCGAAGATTCTTCTAGAGGATTTTCAAGTCTGCAGTCTTTGGATATGTGTCCAAAGTTTCGACATTTGTAACATTCAATATTATTTATTAAATGTTCAAATCTATTGATGTTTCGTTGAGCTCTGGGAGGTTCATATTTGACAGATCTCCTGGAATTGTATTGGTTCCTAGGGTATGTGCGACATTCTACAGCTTTATGACCAAATTTTCCACATGAATAACAATAGCCATAAAAAATATGTTGGTACTTGGATGGAAATCTTCATCGAGGAATAGTCTTCCCAGGTTGTTCTTGCGAATCTTTTCCAATGAAGTCTACATGCATGTTAGATCTCATAGGTTCATTGTATTTTGTTGTAGAAGGTCCTGCTTCTTCTTCTTTGTAACTGAGGCTAGTTCTGTCATTGAAAGATTGTTGATTGTTGATGAGTTATTCCAATGCCCTTGAGTTGTTGGCATAGTTTTGGACAGTTTTCCCCTTCTTCACTTCCTTACACAGTGAGACTACTTCGGCTTCTAATGCTTCCCTTTCTTGGTTTCTTTCTTCCAAATTCTTTTGAAGTGACTCTTCAATACATTTGTGTTCTTCAACTTCAATTTTGAGACCTTGAACTTGTTCTTCAAGAGTATTGGAATGGACCTTCTCAGCCTTGAGCTCTTTTATAAGCTTGATTGCCTCCTCAAAAAATTCTTCTATGGTTAACCCTTCTTCTTCGTTGTTTGATACCTCTTGTTTAATGTGCTTGGCCGTAAAAAATACTCTCTCGTTGGCTTCTTCTTCACTGTCATTGTCTTCATCGAATGATGAGCGATCTTATTTAGAGAGAAAGTTCCTTTTGAATCCTGTATTTTTTCTTTGCTTGTTGAATTTCTTAAAGCCTTTCTTTTCTTTTGAGTTTCCATCACTTCTGTTCGAACATTTTGCTACGAAATGCCCAACCTCACCACAGCCGAAACATATCAATGGAAGTTTACCCTTGAATTTTCCCTTACCAATTTTTATTTTTCTCTTAAAGTAACTATATTCTCCATCTGAAATACCTTCTTCATCATCTTTCTTTTCTTCACACTTGCAGGTGAAGGTCTGTACCTTTGAAGGTTGTTTCTCCTTATTGGTTTTCTTAGATGCAGAGAATGTAGTTTCTAGATGCAAAGTACCCTCTTCTTCATCAAGTCTCATTTCATATGCTATGAGAACTCCATGTAATTCCTCTTTCCTGAGTTTGTCCAGATTTTCACTCTATTCTAAGACCGATACCTTTGGGTTGAATCTCCTTGGTAACATTCTAAGAATATTTCATATAATAGTCTTCTCATCAACATGCTTTCCCAATCCTTCCAAATTGTTGGTTATCACATCAACGTGTTGGAAGTATGAAACAATGTTGTTATCTTCTTTCATTCCGAGTTGCTCAAATTTTTCTCTGTAGATTTGAAGCTTTTCTTTTTTGACATTTGAGTCACCTGCATATATATTCTCAAGCTTGTCCCATACATTTTAGGTGGTTTTACAACCCAACACCTTATGATAAGAAAATTCAATAAGTCCACTGATAACAATATTCTTTTCTTTTGCATCATTTACCAAATTCTTCTTACCTTGTTCATCTGTGATTGATGTAGATCCATTTTGAACAGTGTCCCATAATTCGTAACCTTGCTCCAAGAGATATACCTCCATTATTCCATTCCAGGGTGCATACTTATTTTCATTGAATAGAGGTACACCATTCTTGGTATGCTCTATGCCCTCATTCCAATCATTAAACTGTTATTGAAGGAACCAAGATCTGATGCCAATTGTTGGAAATACTAAGAGGGGGAGTGAATCAGTATTCCTTTCAATTAGTATTATTATTAATCTTTCAGAGAATTAGTTAATCTTCAATTATTATCAGTGTTTGTAAAATGATAGCAGTAAACAAAAGGAACACAACTACACATAGTTTTTAAGGTGGAAACCCTCTCCGAGACAAAAACCACCTGAAGGCTTTTCTAATAATTCTTTAATACTCAAATCCAATTGAAAATAAATCTCCAACTTCCTAGAATCTATAAAAGCATTCTTCTCCAGCTCCCACTGGATGGATGCTCCAACACCCGAGATCCTTCAGCAGTCAACTGAACGGATGCCCCAACACCCAATGAACTATAACTCACCCTAGAACCACCCTACCACCTTGAAATTTTCACAAGATTGAACCTGTTGGTGACTTCATGCACCAGCCTAGCACCATGCTACCACCCTATAGAAGAATAAAAGAAGAATGGACTCCTGTACCAAGGAAAATGGTCCACTTTACAATGATATAGAATGATGTAGAAGAAGAAGACATACTAGGTGATAACCCCAACTATGACACAACCACCTAATGATGATCCTAGACCTCCCAACGTTGCCTCTTCAAATCTTGGTAGATGGACACTTGTAAAATTTTTACAATGATTCATTTACAATGACTCAGTACAATGATACCTTTATAATGACTTTATGTAGTGCTGCCTACTTGAAGACTTCATGTGGTGAACTTGTTGTTGCTATTCTGCACCTTAATTGTTGCTCTTGTCATGCTACCCTCTGCTGCACATTACTTTTATTTTCTGCCCTAGAAAGTATGGTCCTTTGCAGCCCTTGACAACACATGATCTAGCTTTTTCTCGCCTTCTAGGATCTCGATATTGAATCTGGTGTATCTCTGTTATTTCAGATCCCCAATATGTGGTTTTCAGTTTTGTAGTAGTCCTCTGAGTCTTCTTTCTAAGGCCATAGGTATAACCCAATTTGGATTCTTCAAGTGAGAGTTATGCCCAATCTCTCACAATGACCTAATTATGGACTGGTTCAGTAGAGAAAACTTGTATGGCGTACCACGTGTCATTGTTTCTTCATTCGGATCTGAAATTGATACAACGAAAACCAAATTCCGTGAACTATCTGCCACTTTTTATAGAATTCCAATCCTATACTTAGAGAGAGAGAGTTATGATGATTTTCCCAAGGCCGCTTCTTTGAAATAAAGTTCAAGAGCCTTCAAAAACACTGACTTCCACAGATCATATCTCCGAAAATATTGTGCACCTTGATCTGAAATTTTTACAGGAGCTTCCTCAGGATTTCGGCTTTTCCTCATAAAAATTTCAACTTTTGAACCTTCGTAGAGAAAAAATTTAGAATGAAAATTCCACGATGACCTATTTCAGGTAGTGAAATCCCTACATAAGGAGGATATGAGGATCACAATTTATATAAATGCTTAGGTTGAGAGGGTCTTCAACAAGTGAACGTGGGAGGGGATTTTGGAGCTTAAAAATGATTAATTATTGACTTTTCAATGACCCGTTCCACAAACCCATGGGGTTTTATCCCACTAACTGGGGTTACAAACTTCAAACATGAATATCTCTCAAACTGTGAAGAATTACATGGCATGCCATATATCAACAGAAAAATCTCGACAAGTAGAAACCATAAAAGATATTATTGACCCAAAATATAGTAATTTTGTATTTCAAAATTACCATGCAAGATCGGGGTAGCCCCTGGTGCTGCTTGGGTTGACATCAGTGACAACCATTGATCAACACTATTCAACATCTACAACTCATTTTTTTCAAAAAGGCATAACTTCTTCATCCGAAAGCTTTTTTTTGAGCTGTTTTTTTTAATCGGCCTAATTTTTCGAGATATTTCTGTTGGAGTAGTTAGTTTCAGCCCTTTTCAGCTTCATTTAAAAAACATGGAAGGTGCTTGCCCGATTATTCTTAACAGCACCAATTATTTCTGATGGCTACCTCACATGGTAGATTTACTTAGAAGTAAAGGGATTTATAGAATATCCATAGGACAAGAAACTAAACCTTCTGATGGAGATAAAGCCACTAAATGGGAAAATAAATAAGATCAATCATGAGGGTTGATAGGAATGTACATTTCTCAAGATCTTCAATTTCATATCCTTGAAATTGACACCCCTAATGAAGCCCTGAAAAAGCTAAAGAATTTTTTTGGCATTCAAAATCAAATGAGGGCCCACCAACTTGAAAATGAGTTGCTTACCTTGGACCCCAATAATTTCTCCTCTATTGAAGATTTTTTGTCCAAATTCAAGACCCTTAGACTTCTTTTAGAAGGTTGTAATGTAAAAAATGAATATGGTAGCCTCATCTATTCCATTCTTGCTAAGCTTGGCCCTGCATACTCTATATTTGTTTCCACCTTCCATTCCCCTATAAAAGCCATCATTTCTCAAGAAACAGCCTACAATAACCCCTCTTTTGATGTCTTTTGCAATTCTTTGATAAGAGAACAAGAAAAAATCTTACACCTTGGTCTTATCACTTCTAGAAATGCTTCTAATAAATCCTTAGTAGCCCAACAACAAACATATCAAAAGAATCCCAAGAAGCAGTATCCTAAAAAGTATGGTCCTAAACCAAGCAAGGGTCCTAAGAAATTTCAGCCACAAACTGAAAAAGCAACTCACCAAACTGATAAGGCAACTAAAAACAAAGGGAATAAAACAGATAGACATTGCAACTTTTGTAATCGTGATGGCCATGTAGAGTCCAAATGTTTTAAAAAGATGGAATCCTTGTAAGCAGCAATGAAGAAGCACCACATCAATTTGGAGACCTCTTCAACTTCATCTTCAAGAATGGCACTTTCTGATTGTGGTTTTCAAGCATCTAGTTATTAATTAAATGTATCTTCTTCTTCTCATTCTCATGAGTGGCTCATTGATTCTGGAGCTTCTTACCACATGGCAAAAAATAAAGCCATGTTTTCTTCTTTAAATGATTCTAACATCAAACATATTTATGTTGGTGATGATAGATTTCTTAGTGTTGTAGGATCTAGAACCATTCATCTAGATAATGGTCAATTTAATTATGTACTATGAGTTCCTACCTTGTCATGCAACCTTCTATCTGTTTATCAGATAACTCATTCGGGTGAAGGGAAAATAGTAGAATTCTCACCTCGTGATGTTGTTTTTAAGGACCTCAAATATCCTAGAGATATTTTAGCTATTGGCATTGCTGATGATTCCACAAGGTTGTATAAGTTTGAAAATTTTGGGTCCTCAGGTCTTCCCTCTGTTTTTTTTGCTCATAATGATGAAGTGACAAACTTTGGCATGAGCGATTTGGTCACTTAAACTATCACTCTCTTCAAACTCTATGTAAAGAAAATATGGTGACAAGTATTCCTATGGTATCTTGTTGAGATGGTGTTTTCTTTGGATGTGCACTCGGAAAACATCATTAGGATAGTTTTGACAAACGTGCCTCTTGGCACGCTTCAACCCCTTTGCAGCTTGTGCACAGTGATTTATGTGGTCCACTTCCTATTTTTTATTTCTCTGGTTGCAAGTACTTATTAACTTTTGCACTGAGCATGGCATTCAATTGCAACATATTGTTCCATATACTCCACAACAAAATGGTGTAGTGGAAAGGAAGAATCGCACCTTAAAATAAATGGCTAATTGTATGCTTCAATCTAAAGGACTTAGTATTAATTTTTGGGAAGAAGCAATTAACGGTGAAAATTACATAGTAAATGACACCCCTACTAAGGTTTTAAGGAATCTAACTCCAGAATAAGCATGGCCCTCAATCAAACCAATGTAATTTCATGTTTTTGGAAGTGATGCTTGGGCCCATATTCTAGATGCAAAACTTAAAGCCTTAGAATATAAGAGGGAAAATGCATTTTTGTTGGATATTATGAAGATGTCAAGGGATATAGAATTCTTCAACCAAAATCCAAAAATATAATCATTAGAAGAGATGTAAAATTTGATGAAAATATATCAGCCTGCGAGCCTAGTTTGGCAGGTGTACCACCTTCGGCCTACGAGCCTGATTCAACATTTGTGCCACCTCTCTATATCTCTTCTATTTTTTATGTCATTCCTTCTAGTTCAGATGATGGCAGCGAGGATGAAAATCCTCCTCCACCTCTTGAAGATTTTCCTTCCGCTCCATAGCTTCCAAGATGGGTTCGCTCTACTCGGGATGCATCAGGTTATCTTGCAGGTGACCCTGCAGATCGATGACGTACACGTTCTCAGTTTGAAAGAGCCCTTCCTTATTGGCTCAAGTTCCAAAAAATCCTTGTCCAGACACCTTTGAAGAAGCTTCTGATCATCCAGATTGGGATGAAGCTATGAATGAAGAATATTTTTCCTTATTGGTAAATGATACTTGGGATTTTGTTCCTCTTCCAGAAGGGAGAAAACTTGTCAGATGCAGATGGGTTTACAAAACAAAGTTTGGACTAGATGGAAAAGTGGATAGACATAAAGCTCGTCTTGTTTCTAAAGGATTTTCACAAGCTGAAGGCATTGACTATACTAAAATCTTCTCCCATGTTGCCAAAATAAATTCTATCCGCCTTGTTCTTTCCCATGCTGCCTCCTTTAAATGGGAAGTCCATCAGATGGATGTTAAATTCGCCTTCTTACATGGAGATTTGCATGAATAAATCTACATGGAACAACCCCCTGGCTTTATTCAAAATTACTCTATTCTTGTTTTTTGCCTTAGAAAGTCTCTCTATGGTCTCAAAGAAGGTCCTCGGGCTTGGTATGCCAAAATGGATAGCTTTCTCTTAGATAATTCCTTTTCTAGGTGTCATTTTGACAACATTGTCTACACCAAGAAAGTGGGTAAGTCCTTCATCACCCTTGTTATTTATGTTGATGATATTATCCTTACTAGTAGTGATCCCAACCATATAAACCATGTGAAGTCTAGCCTCAAAAAGAAGTTTGAAATGACAGACTTAAGACACTTGCAGTATTTCCTTGGTCTTCAAGTCTTGCAATCCAAAGAAGGTATTACCCTCCCTCAATCCAAGTATGTCTATGACCTTCTACGCCACTTTCACATGGAAGACTATAAGCCAGCCCCTTCTCCCTTTCAGTCTGGAGTCAAGTTTTCAGTCACTTGTACTACCCCTGAAGTTGATGCTACCTTATATCGTCAAATTTTTGGTAAAATTTTGTATCTAACCCATACCCATCCCGATATTTCCTTTGTCGTTGGTCTTGTTGCTCGGTTTATGCACCAACCTCATGAAAGTCACTAGAAACCATCTAAAATAATACTTCGATATATTCAAGGTACAATTCAGTTCGGGATTCATTACAGTGCAAAAGCATATACATTGTTGATTGGTTTCACTGATTCTGATTGGGCTGGTGACCTTGATGATCGAAAGTCTACTGCAAGATATGTATTCACTCTTGGTTCAGAACCTATTACTTGGTATTGTAAGAAACAAAGTGCCATATCTCTTTCTTCGGCAAAAGCAGATTATCATGGTGCTGTTGAAGCTAGAAAGGAAGCCATGTGGCTTTGTCAGATCCTGTTTGAATTTGGTCTTCATCAGCAACATCCAACTACACTTTGGTGTGATAATTAGAGTGCCATCCAACTATTTAAAGATCTAGTTCAGCATCAGTGTATGAAACACATTGAGCTCCACATACACTTCATCGGAAAGCTCATTCATGATCATGTTATTGAAGTGCAGTATTGTCCAATCAATGATCAAGTAGTCGATATATTTACAAAGGCTCTCATAGAAGTGAAGTTTACCAAACTTCAATCCATGCTTGGAGTTCAGGAAAGTTATCATTAAGGGGGGATAGGCTCTAATGCCTCCTTCCTTCTCCTATTGTGTCACCTTTGTAAATCCTTCAATCCTATCCCAAGTTGTTCTTAAGGGGGGGATGTTAGGATATTTCAACACATAGGAAACAGGCTCCTTTTGTGTCACCTTTTCAAATCCTTCAATCCTATCCCAAGTTGTTCTTAAGGGGGGATGTTAGGATATTCCGACACATAGGAAATAGTTAAGTAAAACTTGGTCTAGTGTAGTGTTAGGTAAAGTGAGTTTCTTTACTATGTACATTTGTAACTTATAATCTGACAGTCACGATTTGTAGTGATCTGACAATTCACTCTCTCCTCGGTATTAATGACACTTGATCTATGGCTTAACACCTTATTGGTCCATGATCTATATTTAAAGAGCATGGGGGGTCATTTTTCCGGTAACCATTTATGAGAGAAACATATGTAAATTTTATTTTTATATTAATAAATTTCTTGAAGTGGCCGCGTTGGCTCAGATCGTGGACTATTTTCCTCTTCGAGGGTTTTAACTATGTCATATACTAGTGTACTGATTTGTGATCTGTTTGTGAGTGGTGACCTTTGGTGTTTTATCTAAGGAACTTACCTTGTAAATTCCTACATAAAATAATATAACCACAATATATATATATATATATATAAATGGAATTTTATCCATTATAGAGTAAGTCAAATTCATATTTTTAGGCATCATATAACTAAATGAAATATTTATGACCAACTTGAGAAAATTCATTCCTTCATCCTTTTCAAAGTATTTTTTCTATATAATATGGGATATATATTGATCCTATCATAATGCCTCTTCTAAGAGCTTCCCAAGATGATGAAGTTTTTATAAATTTAGAACCTTTTATATTGGCCATGATATAACATGAATTTTCTATATAAATTTAGACATATGTGAGTAGTGGTTTTGTTATTAATGTAATTATGATTAATTGTAGATGAATTGAAAATTACACTTATTTGATAAACAAGGTGATAAGGGGAAGACATTGTCCTGAGAGAAGTCCATAGATGCTCATGAGGAAGATGTTACTAAAGAAGCAATTTTTATGTCTACTGATCCAATCCAAACAATAAAGAAGCTTCAAATGAAAGAAAAAAATAAACTTGATTCTTTAGTTTTGATTGAGCCTTAGAGAGGTGAGATAAAAGGATAAATAAAAAGCTTGGTGCAACAAGTTCATCAGCATGGGGTGAGCAACTCATTTAATTATCCCATTTATTTATTTATGATTTATTTATCTCATCCTTTATAAAAATAACTCTTTATTTTAAAGGGTATTTTGAAGAGTATGATCCTCATGCTACGAATATGGGGGCCAATGTTTGTAGCAGCTCCAATGCTCCACCTATGAGTGAGTCACCGACCATTAAGACTAGTACACCTGCTCAACCACCCACAACAGGATCTATACCCCTTGAACAATGTACATCATGATCTTCATGTAATGTAGTGGATGTAGAGCATGATTTGATTGCACACTTTGAAGTGAGATTTCCTGGATCTTCCCGTGTTACTAGCACGGGAACACTATCAATCACATTTTTGGTAGATGACGACAATGTCCCCATGAAAATAGAGAAACTTTCAGGTATTTAAGAAGTGTTATAAATATTAAGTATAATCTAATTGAAATTTATGTATAGTCTGTGATTATTTTAAACTAATTATAATATTTTTTCTAGTAAATGATGTATTTTATAGGTGTTTGTATGACATAACCTTGGAAATATTTGGGTCGACCATTTTCACAAACAATAATTCCCAAATTTCTAAGTTAAAAGATGAACTTATTAATAGGATGATTTTCATATTCGGTGAGGGTACCTTCAAAAAATCTGGAGTTACCTCAAAGGAAATCATACATTTAAAATATTTGCAGGACCAATATAGGTCTCAATTGGAAAGGGTCAGGTCACATGAGCACCCTCCAACAATTATAGATATGGATTGGAGAACGCTCTTGGAATATGCACATGAGAAGGCCCTTCAACAAGTAGAGAAGACTCCACCCAAACCAGAAAGGTATGAGGCACTTTTAATAATGTAATTATGATGCTTTATCATCATTGCGACATTTAATTAATTTTTCAATATTTTAAATATAGACTCCTAGATACTTCAAAAGCCACATTTGCTAGAATAGCCAAACATGGGAAGCATCATCTTGGCCTGGGTGGTTAGTCGAATGTGGCTACAAAAATTGTTAGTATATAAAAATATAATTTGCATCCAAATTATAAATTTTTAACAATTTTAATTTAATATCACAGAAGAAGAAAAATTTGTGTTCTCATGCAAAATTGTAGGGGTCACAATCCAAAGGGGCTCCCATAGAGGAAGACCTAAATCTTTCTTTAAAGAAATACTATTAAGATGTGGTTGAACCTAGGACAATATTGGAATATTTATAGTCTTCCACCACCCAATCTAAAACTTAGGAAATAAAAAGGGACAAATAGAATTTATAAATCACTACTTCTATAATCTATTGGTTATTATTTTTGGCCATAAATTAATTTTCTTAATTGTAAAAAGCAAAAAAGAAATGTAGATACAACACATGAGCCTACTAATGGTGGAGTACTTGATCTTGAGACTGATGTTTAGCTCGGTAGTGGAGGTATTTCATGTGTTATAAAAAAATTGTAGTATGGAATACAATTAAAAATATTTAAATACAAATGGTGTATTAATTATAACCTTTCTTCTTTCTACACCCGAGCATGTACAGGATGAGGCTAGAGAAGAGGAGGAACATATGGCCACCTCTGAAAGTATTATGCTTCTCTCCACTACTGAAGCAGTTAAAGAACAATATACTACTCGTTTTATTAATAAAACATTTGTAATAACAATAACTATAAATATGAACTTAACATTTCTTTCTTATTGCAGTTTATGCTCGGCCACACTTGCAACAACAAATTCATAGGAATAGGTCAACATTAATACATATTACACTAGAGACCACAAGAACTTAAGGGGGTCAAGATCAAGACATCCTTGCTAATTACATATTAAAAAATAGGAAGATACATGAAAAAAAATTAATGCACTTGTTTATCTAGAGCTTGTTTTTTTAGCACCACGTTTTTTACTGAGAGGTTGAATGCCTCATGGCATGTGCACATGTAATTTTAGACTATCTTAATAAAAATTTGTGGTTTTTCTATTGCAAAAATTTAGAATGATTTTGTTTCATATTATGTAAACATATGTTTTGTGATAAAATTTATCAAGATAAAATATTTTGTGGATGCACGAATGAATGAATGAAAGATGAGACCCTTAAAGGCATCATATATTTATGACCTTTCTTCATCCAACTCTAGTTTTAGGTTATGATTAAATTATAATGCAAGGAATTGTTTATAGAGGATCAGTTAAAACCCATGTAAAATGAATAAGGAGAAAATATAGAAGACACATTCTAATATTTTGTCTGATATAAACTTTGTGGATTTTAAACATCTTGGTATACAAGTCATTTTGAAATGTGCACAACCCTTATGAATACTAGGCAAACCAAAGAAGCTTTCATAGGTTATAACACTAGTTTCCATAAGCTTTATAATTAGAACTACCATGAATTAAACTTTTTTTTAACATACCAACATTTGTTAAATCAACTACCCATTTTAGTCTTGGGGATGAGATGCTTATAAAAAAATTTCTAGTGAAGGATTTGAGTAACTCCAAATATGAGTTTGTGGACTAATGGATTATTATAGTGCAATATACATGACCTTTAGGATTTTCCATCCATAATATTGTGTTACAATACTTCTAGCATTCTTTTTAATAAAAGGGTTGATGCCTTTATTTCCTTGAATAATACCTTTCTTCTCTTCTCCCTAAAATACTCCCTTAGTTGTGATGCCTCAATAAAACTTACAAATGAATAGTTAATGATTTAATACTCTAATTTTTAGTGATTAAATTTTTCATCTTCATGTGCCCCTTTCAATTACATAATGGTTTCAACTCATGTGATAATTAACTGAACTATCCATTTGAAACAATCATGATCAACACAAGATAGTATTCTCATTGAAATATAACATTGACTCACTTACTACTACTAACTAGGCCTCATAATATACAAATAATCCAAGCCAATTCAATTAAAAAATTATAGCCCATTGTCCAATCACCTCATGATGGTTCTCAGCCAAATGGTTCCCAATACAATTGAGCTAACTCATTAAATTGGATTTTTTTATTGATCTAAAATGTTTCATAAAATTAAAATATTTGAATGTGTATAGTTGAGGATGATGGAATGAAATTATGAATAACACTTATTTGATAAACATGGTGAAAAGGGGAAGGCACCATCCTCACAACAGTCCACAGATGTTGCTAAGAAATTGTTAGTGAAGTTATTAATGATCATGTTTGGTTTGATGATGATGAGTTGTATGTCTCCTCACCCAATCATAACATTCAATAAGTTTGAGATTAGAATGAACATATAACTTCCTCATTTGATTTGCATTAGAAATAAAGCCTTGATATTAAAGTTAGGTCAACATGTTCAACCAATATCCTCATAGATATCAAGTAACAACCATATTTTAAAGTGATATTTTTTATGTCATAAGTTCAATTATGAGTGTTGGTTTTTTAACTTTTACATTGTCTAATTGAAAAACCATTTTCTTTCTTATATAATATTTTTTGGCACATATCACACCACCACATATAGAAATCACAGGGCAGCCATAAGTGGAGCATAGGAAAACCATTCCAACAATTTCGACTAGAGCATGAGGTAAATAAAACTCTAATGCTATTTTTATTAATGAATAATAACAAAAAATATCAATTTAACATTTCTTTCTTGCTACAGTTGATGATCCGCCCCTCTTGGACAAGCTCGAAAATGTCATGAGTACTTTACCAAGCTATTAAAAATAAAGAAAAAAGAAAAAAAATGATTTTACTAGTTATATCATTAAAAACATCACACACCATATTATGAAAACATATTTTTTATGACAATTTCTTTTTAGATAAAGCATTATGTGTCTATGATTAATGAATAAAGGAATGAATGTTATATGTTAATGAAAAATTTATATATGTTTCTTTATGCACATGACCTTGTTTCATATTATGTAAACACATTTTCTATGATAAAATTGATTGAGATGAAATATTTTGTGGATTTACGAATGAATGAATGAATGAATGCTTTCTATTTGTTTTTTTTATGTATATTAATGTCTTACTTTCAACTATTTACTATATAGTAGATATATTGTGTACTGGGGAATTGATAGTGATGTGAGGGGGGGAGGGACCATGAGAGCTTACACCTTCACATGGTTGGCCCTATTCAGTAGAGAATAATTAGAGATTTGGAAAAACTTGGAGCAAAACACCATTGATCCGACAAAGCAACAACAAAGTTAAGGTTGACTTCATTGTTGCTTCGTAGAGTGGAGGGAGGTTTTCTCCAAGTTTAAAATAATCCAACTATTTATTATCGAAACCAAGAGGAGCTCATTCATGTATTCATGCACACAAGTCCTTTTAATTATTATTTATTCATGCAATTAAATTTAATATATGGTCAAATTTAATCTAATTTTGCCTCATTGGTCTCATGAATATGTGTAGGACAACTAGTATCAATTTGAATGTTGAAATAGAACAACTATTTGAAGAAAATAGCTCAAAATGGTAAGGGTTTAGGTGAGAGAACATTTTTTTTTCTATATTTGTGTTGTATGTCTTGGTCGAGTGGGAGTTACATAAATGTTTATAAGAAATAAAAATATTCCCATGAAAAAATTCATGTAGTATTTGTTTTTCTTTTACCATTGTGTTTGTATTTTAGTGAAAGACCATAAACTGTCATTTTTCATGCAAGGAAGTAGGAGAAAATATTAATCTATTAATTAGGCACAAGGAACTAGTATGATTTTTCTTATATTTTATTAATTATTTATCTCATCTAATTTCAAGTAATTTCATTCGCTTATCTGAATTTGAAAGATTAATTAGGGTTGGAGTCATATACGCGAAAACAAATCACTGAAGCATTGCTCAACTTTACCCCACCAAGCACTTGGCTACCGAGTTTGTGATTTATTTTTATGTTGCAATTGATTTCAAGCAATTTTTTATTTCTACATTGAAAATCTTCGAAGACCATAAACCCAAATTCTCTTCTTATCAACTTCAAATGAGACTTCCAAGACCATAGACCAAAAGACCAACACACCATCATCACTTGAAGGGTTGGCCAAAATCATCAGTTGGTGGACTATAAGAAACCTTTTACAAAAATAAATCTCTTTTTACACTACTTCTCAGGGCACATACCCCATTTGGATGTTCACCAGGTATGTCCCTTTAGAACTATTCTTATCCCAGATTACCAATCCTCAAAAAATATTGGTCCTCTTCGACCACTCTTGTCTTGGATACCCTGTCATATCCTCAAAGAGTGTCAGTCATGAGACAATTACCTATATTAGATTTATAATACTCAAGGAGTATCAGTATCATATTCTTAACAAATCATCCATTATCTCCTCATGGCCTTCATTACGAGTTATTAGTCTTGGTCTAGTGCATGACAAGATACCCTAAGAATCAAATTTTATGGTTTTATAGTGAACCCTAAAGGTCAGGGTTTCAAAAAAAATGAACAAATGATAAAGGTAGATTCAATCTAGTGATTGATATTCCTACCAAGAATATTTAATATTCAAAACCCTAAACATAAGATAGTAATACAAGGAAAATTTAAAATAATTTTAATGAAAAAGTGTTACTACAAATCTTATATTTTTATACATACTTGGAGTTTCTCCTTTTACACACCTTGTAGAGTTTCCTTTATTGACATGTTCCCTATGAATTTTAACATTTATGCATGCAATGCTTATTGACAAGTACAAATTACGTGATATTAAAAGCATGATGTTAACTTTATCAATCTAGTGTTTCTAAGAAACAATGGAGGATGAAATCCTATGGTTAAAAAATTCCAAATCTAGGACTAGGTACTTAATGTCAGATAAACCTTATTATTTTCATATAATCATACTTGACATATACCCTATTCACAAAATCTACACAAATATTCTTTTCTTCTTATGCCACTTACAGATGTCGACAAATTATATCTTGATGAATGGTGACTATAGCTTTGAAGATAATTCATATGTTCCTTTAAGAGATTCAATCTAAGGTCTCTTTTGATAAATATTAGAATAGGAGGCTCGAATCCCTTTTCAAGATGTTTGGTTCTTGAATTTATGTCCTTTTGAAGTGTGTTCATACCTAGAACAAGAGGATATCTAGAATATTTTCTTTATAAGACTGAAATCACTCCTTCTAGATTTCCAATTAGGCCCCATATTTGATTTGTGTTAGGTCCCTATAATACTAGTATATCCCCTTATTTTTATTGTTAGTATAGCCCCCTTATTGTTATTTTTTTATCCATGTAGTCCCCATATTGTTATTATTGTGCTCATAGAAGCCCACTATTGTTATTTTTGTTCCCTTACATTATTATTTTTATGTCGGTTATGATTATATTGTGACCCATTGGAATCCTATATATATAAAGGAGGTTTTTTCATTTGTCTCATTCAATAATTTTTCATTTATGTAATATAACGGAGTTTTCCCCCTCAAAAAAGCTGGTTTCTAAGTCGTTGATCTCTCTTTTCTTCTATTTTGTGAGTTGGTTTCATAACATTTGGTATCAGAGCTTTGGATTCTAGGGTTTCACTACTGCAAACAAGTCATTTTGGAATTGTCGCTATAATTTTTTTTCTACGAAGGTTAGAAGCTATAGAAAAAACCCATTTGAGCCAAAATCCTAAGGAATTTCGTGTAAACATTTCAGACCTTGGTTCACAATATTTTCGGACATATGATCTATGGAAGTTATGGTTTTTGTAGGCTCCCAAATTTCATCTCAAAGAGGTGACCTTGGGAAAATCATCATAACTCTCTCTCTGAGCATTAGATTTGAATTTTGTAAGAAGTGGATGAAAGTACACAGATTTTAGTTTCCTTTTTATTGATTGTAGAGCCGAAGAAGGAAACAGTGACACGTGGTATGCCATATAAGTTTTCTCTATTGAACCAGTCCATAATTAGGTCATTGTGGGAGATTGGACATAACTTTGACTTGAAGAATCCAAATAAGGTCGTACATATGGCATTGGAAAGAATATTCAGATGGATACTAAAGGAATGAAGAGAAAATATTGGGGATCCTAAATTACATAGATACATCAGTTTCAATATCGTGCTCATCAAAAGCAAGAAAAATGTGTGTATTTGTTTTTTAAATTGCATAAGTCTTGTTTGAAAAATCAGTTTGAAGTGATTCCAAGGGCATATTGAAGCATAGATATCAGTTTTGGTTTCTAAAATTCCCCCTAAAAATAATTCAACGCCCATTAATCCCTAATAAGGCTCTACTATGACTCATGAAGAGGAAAAAGTGCAACAATATATATCAAAATTACAATACCAAGTGAAACAAATTTCTCTCTCGCAGAGAGTAACAAAAAATGAAATGGAAGCTAAGATGGATGGTTTGAAGAAAGGCATGGAAGCTAAGATGGATGGGTTGAATAAAGGCATGGAAGCTAATTTGGATGGTTTGAAGGATGAAATTAAAGCTAATATGGATGATCAAGCAGTGGAAGATCACATCGAGCATCAACAACAATCTAGTATCCCAAAATGGAACAATGCGTTGATACACAACACAATATAAGAAATGCATCAAGTAGACAATAAATCTATATACACATCAGAATGCACAGAAATAGCTAAGCCATTTTATTATATGGAGGTGGATAAACGAGTACAACAATGCTAAAATAATGAGACACTCAAGCCAAAGGGATGGCCTAGAATTACCCTGAAATGATCCCACAAGAGGGACTGCGTAACTGTTGGAGTGCTGGAAGGTAAACTACATTGTCCCCGCTGCAACTGTTGGGACTGCAACTGCTAGAAAGATAGAAATTCAGATTTAGGTTGTTTGGGAGCTCTGATGATGCTGAAAATAGAGATCCAAGTTCTATGATGGATACCTAAGATACCCTAGAAAGGTTTTCTCAGATCTATCAATCTAAGAAAACCACCCTCTTAGGGCTTGCACAATATTGTTGCTGGGTATGTAGATCTACTACATGAACTGAAGATATGATAGTTGCAATGATGTGCAATCTGCTCTATGCAAGAAGGGTTGATCCTTTCACTAGAGCCTTGGGCTAAAATCTCAAGCTCTAGCTCCTCCAATCTCCTCCACTAAAATAGCTGTTGGATGAACAACAGCTTCAAAAAACTGCATTGTAAGAGAGGGAGGCTCAATAGCCTAATGCTAGATATGTCAATACGGATCTGAAATGATGGAAACAATGGATGCAATGTGAGGATATGATCTCTCACAAGATTTCCGGCTGAAATGTTGAAAACTTCCTTCCTCTAATAGATCTACAAGACTGCACTGCGCAATCCTTGAGGGGAATTCTTCTGCATGGAGGTAAAATACAATGGTTTGAATGTTAGATATTGATCTGATGCTCCTAGAAGAGTGAATATGAAGAACAAAGTGAAGGATGGATCCTCCACCAGTTTCCTAGAAGGAATGCTAGAAACAACCTCCTGAAGATGGCACCAATGCCTAATGAGGAATGCAGCTCAATAGAAAACCTTGCTAGAGTAGGCACACAAGTCCCCCATGGGTAAGGGTGGGATTTCCACTGGGAAACACCATATGCTAAACAACACTGTAGACTTAGCTAAACAACTCAAGCACGCATAGAAATATTATAAGGAAAATCCAGATCTAAACAGATCAAAGAATAATCCAAGTATCCAAATCTCCTTCTATTGTGCCTTCACCTTCATTATATAGATCATGAGCCTTCCATAGCCTAGGCCCACTCCATAACTGCATTTTACATGTGGACATAAGCCTCCAAGGTTGATTGTGTTGTTTCTCCATGTCCTCCATCATGTTCACATGGGGTGATCACCCTCTCCATCATGTGTGCATTAAATGCATCACTTCCTCCACTAACTTATCATAAGTGCTTTGTGATCTTACTTTGAATGTACAATGATCTCAGTTGACCTCTTCAAAGATCCTCATGATTTTATATTTAAGATCCATGATCTTATTTGACTATTTCATCCTCCATGATCTATCTCATAAATGAGACATGATCTCCACTACTTTATCATTAATGGAGTTGCTCCACTACTCCATGATTTAGATCTAGATCTATAATATCCACATACACACATCAAAAGTGGATTTTATTCATATTTGAGGATTATAGGTCCCTCCACCCTTTTATTTACTTAATTAATTAAGTTTATTAAGTACTATAATATTCCAAATATCATGTGAAAATTTGGGAATATTACAGTCCTCCCCGGAAAAATGTTGCTTGTCCTCAAGCAACTGAAAAAGTAGATGCTAGAGAAATATGTCCCCCTCCAAATGGCATCAACACAAGGAAAGTCTCCCAATTTGCTGCAATGAGTTATGGATTCAGAGCACCAAAGTTTCCTCTGTATAATGTCTAGAGTGACCTCTAACTATGTATCTAGATGTCCCTCATCAATCATGAAGCTCCAAGTGACAACCATAAGTTGTCCAACATCCTCCACAATACATGAGATACATAAATATAGATGGTTCCTTCCACAAAATGGAAGCTCCAACTCACAAATTATACCTCCATCCCATGCTACCTAAAGTAAAGAGAGGCTTTTCATGCCTCCATCCTTAGCCCTGTTGGTCTTGTTGGATCTAAGCATTATCCAACATTGTGAAAAAGAATAAGTAGAGAGATATGGGTAGACAAATATGTCAAACCATATTCTCCCAATAGTAACCAATGCAGCAATGCTCCCTGCTACCACACCACACCATCAAAATACCAATTATGGTGTCCATACTCTCCAAGTAAGAGCCATCGAAGGAATGCCTCTTGTTGCCATCCTCCAACACTATCATGCAAGGTAGGGGAGTATGTAGGACCAAAGTCCCCCAATAGAAGCCAAAGAAACAGGGTCTCTTGCTGCCTCTTCACATCATCATGTGAATCATGGAGCAACAACAACATATTGAATGACATATGTAATGTCATATCAGCCTAATACAAACAAACTCCATTATCACACATCATGAGAGTATTATGCCATATTACAAACAATACAAAACACATAAACATGGGATATGTCATGCGATGGCCAAACTCTCTCAAGCAAATTGAACATGCCTTCCTCTACTTCATTATGTCATTGATAAACAAGGCATGATTCAAATAAATATGAGCTATTGGGTGGTAACCATACTCACCCAAGAGCAGCCAGCACAACCATGCTTCCTTCTTCATTACATGAGTGTTGTACAAGGCATGGATCATGAAAATATGTGTTGTTGGATAGTAACCAAACTCACCCAATTGCAACTAGCGTAACCAAGCTTCTTGTTGTCCCATGTCATATATCTGCAAGTGGTCATGCAACCCCTTGCTTGTCATCCTCACCCACTCATCCCAATGTGGATGATGAATGATGTTCTTCATAAACATGGTATCCCCCCTTTTTAGAATACCATCCTCCTCAAACTGATGAGGAACTTTGAATTCCATGATATGTTGAAGTGCACCTCCAATGAGATCTCTCCATGAGATTCTCTTTTCACCAATGGCCCTCCAAAACCAATGACGTTCTGGATCTTCTGTAGGTAGAAGTTTCTCTTTGAGTTGTGAGATGCTCATTTAGAAAGTTTCATCTAGAAAGGAGAAAATATTCCTCATCTCAAGATGTCTACCATATATCATCTTTTCCTCCATTTCTTCATTAGTGAAGCTACCTTCAAAATGCTCCAAGAATAATGGGGCCCTTTCATTATCATTGCTACTAAGTGACAATGCTGTAGATCTACATGGTGATACATATGTTGTCTCATGGCAAGGCAAAATTATGAACTCATAGCCAGCCATTGTACATAGGATCATGCTCATCCCATCTTCTGAAACTCTACACTTCAACTCAAAGGGTTGAATGCAGCTTAAAAATGATGAACTGGGATAGCTCTTCATATCCTCCTTGATTAGATCAAGGGTTCTATGCGCTGTGATATGTTGCTGCTTCAAATCAGCATGTTGTTCTAACCCTTGGTTATGCATTAGCCCTGATGGCATGTCCCCATGAGTTTCAATAAGAGGTACTGAAACAATATGAGATGGAAGTGGATGCATACCTTGGATCAAATCATATGTGGGAACCTCTTGCAAGACCACAAGAGTTCCTCCAACCGAGAAAATGGTCTTTCCAACTGTTGGTAAGAGAGATGGCTGCTCTTCTATCAATGTACCAGCGCTGGAATCTACCTCCTCTTCCTCATGCATCTCCTGAATCATGCATGGGACTCTATATGTTGAGATCATAAGACTATATTGAAAATATGCAAGTGTCTCTTCTCTGGATACAAGAACCTTTGCAGCTGGTGGTGAAAGTAGTGACTCTTTGCCTAGAGTGACAAGAATGACATCCTCCTTTGCTTCCTTAGGAAATGTCTATTTGGAACACATATCTAGTTTTCTCACATCAAACTTCTTTCTCAACTTATGAAATAAATATGAATATTTAGTCACCTTTGCATTCTCCATGTGAACAAACCACCAATCATTGGCTTCACCTAGAAGATGAAGTGTTGCAATCTAGACAACATCTTTTTCAGCTACAGGATGTAGCCTGAAAAATGCATCTAACTCTTTCCTCCAAGCCTTAACAGTGTTTGAGGAAGACCCATAAAATGTAGGCAAATAGAATCTATTGTGCCTCTTTCTTCTATTGCTGCTATAGGATCCTCTTTCTTCTTTAATTTGGAAGAATTGTTGGAGAGTTAGATTCTCCTTGAATGCTCTAGACTTTGCTTTGTACTCTTCAAGATATATACTGAGAGTCTCATGAGTCTCAGGTTCCATGTTTCTTATTTCTTCATGATTGTGCCCTTCACCTTCTTCAAAGAAAGTGGGCATAGTAGATCTATGAAGAGATATATGATTCTCCAGTTTTCTTTGTTGCTGATATGAAGTGCTTGTACCTCCCTCATCCAATCCTCTTCTTGGATCCTTCCTTTTCCTTTCTCTCTTCATTTGATTACCTCCTTGGAGAGATATTAAATGGATCTAAAGAGAAGAGTGGAAAAACTAAAATCCTCCTTCATGATAGATCTCATCTATCTTCTTCTTCTTTTGATGCAAAAGATAAAGCGTCCGCAAGCTATGCCAAAGATCATGCTCTGATACCACTATACTATCCCAAAATGGAATAATGCATTGATACACAACACAATATAAGAACTGCAAAAAAGTAAACAATAAATCTATATATACATCAGAATGCACATAAATAGCTAAGCCATTTTATTATATGGAGGTGGATAAACCAGTACAACAGTCCTAAAAAATATGAGACACTCAAGCCAAATTGATGGCCTAGAATGACCCTGAAATGATCCCACAAGAGCGAATTCGTAACTGTTGGACTGCTGGAAGGTAAAATGCATTGTCCCTACTCCAACTGTTGGGAATGCAACTGCCAGAAAGATAGAAAGTCATGTATAGGAAGTTTGGGAGCTCCGATGATGCTAAAAATAGAGTCTAGGCTCTATGATGGACACCCAAGATAACCCAGAAACGGTTTCTCAGACCTATCAATCTAAGAAAATCACCCACTTAGGGCTTGTAAAATATAGCTAATGGGAATGCAGATCTGCTACATGAACTAAATATATGATAGCTGCAATGATGTGCAATCAGCTCTATGCAAGAAGGGTTGATCCCTTCACTAGATCCTTGGGCTAAAAGCTCAAGATCTAGCTCCTCTAATCTCCTCCACTGAAAATAGTTGCTGGATGAATAAAATATTTAGAAAACTGTATTGTAGGAGAGGGAGGATCAATATCCTACTGCTATATATGTCAATACAGCTCCGGAATGATGGAAACAGTGTATGCAATGTGAGGATATGATTCCTCATAGGATTTCGAGCTAAAATGCTGAAAACTTCCCTCCTCCAATAGATCTACAAGACCGTAGTGTGCAATCCTTGAGGGGACTGCTTCTGCATGGAGGTAAAATATAATGGCCTAGATTTCAGATATAGATCTGATGCTCCTGCAAGACTGAATATGAAGAACAAAGTGAAGGATGGATCCTCCACCAGTTTCCTAGCAGGAATGCTAGAAACAACTTTCTGAAGATGGCACCAATGCCTAATGAGGAATGCAGCTCAATAGAAAACCTTCCCAGAGTAGGCACAAAAGTCCCTTGTGGGTAAGGGTGGGATTTCTTCTCGGAAACACCGTATGCTAAACAGCACTATAGACTTAGCTAAATAACTCAAGAATGCATATAAATTTCCTAAGACAAATCCAGATCTAAACAGATCAAAGAATAATCCAAGTATCCAAATCTCCTTCTATTGTGCCTTCACCTTCATTATATAGTTCATGAGCCTTCCATAGCCTAGGCCCACTCCATAATTGCGATGTACATGTGGACATAAGTCTCCAAGGTTGACTGCGTTATTTCTCCATGTCCTCCATCATGTTGACATGGGGTGATTGCCCTCTCCATCACGTGTACATTAAATGCATCACTTCCTCCACTAACTTATCATAAGTTATTTATGATCTTACTTTGAATGTACTATTATGTCAGTTGACTTCTTCAAATATACTCATGATTTTTTATTTAAGATCCATGATCTTATTTTATTGTTTCATCCTCCATGATCTATCTCATAAATGGGACATGATCTCCACTACTTTATCATTAATGGAGCTTCTCCACTACTCCATGATTTAGATCTAGATCTATAATATCCACATACACACATCAAAAGTGGATTTTATTCATATTTGAGGATTATGGGTCCCTCCACCCTTTTATCTACTCAATTAATTAAGTTTATTAAGAACTCTAATATTCCAAATATCATGTGAAAATTTGGGAATATTACAAACAAGTTCTCCAAGTCTTAATGATAACCTAACTTTGGTGCATAATCGAATGAAAAAAATGGAAGATCAACATCACAACGAAAGAAATTCTGAAGCTGTCACAAAAATAAGAACTCGATAACTACAAAATTGATCAATTTCAGAGTATCTCATCAAGTGGAAGAACTTACCCGCTGAAGATGCCACATGGGAGGATGAGAATTTTATACAGAAGCATCTAGAAATAATCAAGCATTGAGGACAACACTTTTTTGAAGGAGAGGGGCATTTTAGGTCCCTATAATATTAGTGTGCCCCTTATTTTTATTGTTACTATAGCCCTCTTATTGTTATTGTTTTGCCCATGTAGTCCGACTATATTGTTATTATTGTGCACCATAGAAGCCCACTATTTTATTGTTGTTCCCTTACATTGTTATTGTTATGTCGGCTAGGATTATATTGTGACCCATTGGAATCCCATATATAGAAAGGAGGTTTTTTCATTTGTATCATCTAAGAATTGTTCATTTATGTAATTTAAAGGAGGTTTCTCCCTCGAAGAGGATGATTTCTAAGTCTTTAATATCTATTTTCTTATATTTTGTGAGCTGGTTTCATACCAGTTTGAGACCAATGAGAGAACTAATGCACACTTGCAATATGAAATTATAAACAAGAAACATGCTTAGAATTTTGATGTCTTGATGCACAGGTGTAGAGTATGGTTTTTGGAATTCTTTCAACAAGACTTAAGCTTAGAACAAGGTCATCAATACCATCAATCTTGGATCTCTTTTATGCTCAGGTGTTTCCTTTTTCAATAGCACTTTCAACTCCCTTTGAAAAGATGACAATGGAAAACCTTTTAGGGCTTCCAAAAGAGACTCATGCAGATGCCTTTCAACTTGAGACTATAATCACTCAAAATGTATCCATAGTGAAGCCTTTATAGGCGGATTTGGAATACTTCAGATCATGTAAAATTACCTCATACCTTCGCTTATGTTGTAAAGATGCTTGAAATTTATTGATCTCATCAAATAGGCTTTTTTTCAGTCAAGATCAAAGTCCTTAAGCTATCGCTCTTCTTATGAGCCCAAAATTTATCTTTCTTCCTTGATATGTTTAGTCTAGGGAGATAAGGTCTTCTAGCTATTTGGTCATCAAGAAAACTACTTATATCCTATAAAACCCCTCACTCCTTTATATATATACTATCGATCTTATATCTGCAATTAGGACTATTTATTATGCCCATATTTTTGTTCTTATTGGCTTCATAAATTTGGACTAGGGAATTCTCTCTTCTTATGATGAGATGATTCCAATTTTATCTTATTTTCTTCCCTCACTTCAAAACCTGGCTCTGTTACCATGTTTATAAATCTACAGAAGATATTTAGTTTAGATATTAAGTTGATTTCGCTTTAATATTTAACACTTTCTTGAGATTTAGATCCTTCCATGGCTTTGGTTATATGTGTGTGTGTGTGTGTGTGTGATGGTTCATTCATATATTTATAGCCTAATATGATTATCACAGATCCATAGCTGATCCATCTTGGCTAGCAAAGATAGGTTGGTAGATCATCACTTTGGTCCATACAGATAGAGAGACAGGTAGGGTTAAGCTATACACTAGGTATGTGTTATCCCACCTGGGCTTGATAACACTTCTTCACTAACCTCAAATACAAGGAGGATGTAGAATACCATATATTTGATAAATTTGTGGTATAATTCAATTAACTTCATTAGGAACACCAATATTCGATAATCAGTTTCATGTGTTAAACTAATCCTTTACACAATATGTGCCCATGATAAGTCAACCATCTACTACTTTGTATCCCTATCCCACTCCACCATACAAACCACACTCCTAATTTAGGTGCTAGCTACTCCTAATTCAATGATTAATCACAACAATTTGTAATTATTATGACAATTTAAATACATGTGTGTAATCTCCATGATGGGAAGTATGAATTGTCCTCCCCATAGTTCCCATCAATTATTATAACCTTGAATGGCCCTAGCATTGGTTTATCTCATCATCTCAAAATGACGTGATAGATTAAAATTTACAATTTTTCTCATCATCACTACACACTATCTCATGGATGGCCATTTCTAAATTTTATATGCATGAATTTATGGAAGGCTATCCATTCTACCTATCCCATGATTAATTGTGACAACAAGTGAATAAAGGAAAATTGATGGATCTTTGTTGACAAAATATCCTACTTATAAATTGTACATTTTTCACTTATTCTCATAATCAATCATAGGCTAGGTAGAGGGGATGTCCTACCAGAAATTAATGCATATAATCTATAAAAAGATTCATCTATGAGACAATGTGAAGTTATTATGACAGACATGGTAAATTTTCATCTACCGGGTCATTTTGAGATGATGATGTCATACTAGAGATATCCCATTCAAGGTTGTAACCATTGGTGGGAAATGCAGGGAGGAAAATTCATACATCCCATCATGGCAATTACACTCATATGTACTTAAATTGTCATCATAATAAAAAAAATTGTGAATTGAAAAAAATATATGTTAGAATTTTGTTAGACTAATATATATTATAAAATGAAACCAATATATAGATTAGTTACAATAAATATAGTAGAAAATATTGGATGTGTGAGCATTGAAGCCTCCCATTGTACTAGCTAGTGCAGATAAAATTATGTTCTTGAGCTTGTTCAACATAAAAAAATTTGGAACAATTGTCTTCAAAACCTTTCTAACAACTTCCTTGGTGATGATAACATCACACACCAGTAATTTTCCATCCCCTTCAATCTAGTTCAAAGTTGTGGGTTTCTTGTCTGCATAGAAATTTCTAGAAACACTCATTAACATCCATGTCATGAATCTCATTTTGAAGGAAATACAAAACATCATTCACACCTTTGGATACCATATTCATCCCCATAGCATTTTTAGTAAATAAATTTGGTCAAATAATCTTTGTAAATAATTTTTTTATTTACAATGTGGCCTAATAGCTTGCTATTAAAAATATCATTTGACGGGATTGAAATAAATTATATATAATTTGTATTTTAAATTTTAAAATATAAATATTGCAATACTATATGTTATAAGCCATTTTTTTCTATGGATGTATGTCTATTTATTGTTGAGAAAACTAGGGAAAACAAAATTAGGGCCTCTATATGTTAGATGGCTACTATATCAAATTCATGAATTATGTTGCTACTATTTATTTTCTTTCAAGCATCCACAGTACCATGATTATAACATGAATTTATATTTATATACTAGAGTTCCCAAGGATCCACGGGTCCTTAATGTTCCCTCCTTCCATCATGCTTATCAAAATAGAGGACCAATTTATCCATGTTTCTTTGGATTTCATGATCTTCCTAAAATTCCTTTGCCTAACGTTTTAATCCTTGCTGCATATGCTTGAGACTTTCCAAGAGGATTATTTCCATATTTTTCCTTCATCAAGGATTCTTACATCACATATTAGGACCAAAATTCATAGAAAACAAATGTTTCCTTTTGTGAGTGTATGTTGGTCACAAAGGAGTTTCATTCTGAACGAAGTGCATTGAGAACACAAGTTGTCATTTATCCATTAGTAATTGTTTCACCAAGAGCATGCAAATAATCTCTTAGTTGAGACAATTCATAGGATGGAATGCAATGCCTTCTTCAAAAGGAATCCTTTTCTTTGTACAACCTGCTCCTTAGTGTAATATTTTTTACCTGAGGTACCCTATGAAAACATCTTATTCAATCTCTCATAGATGTCCTTTGCCTTATTTAAGTCTGCCAGAAAAAGGGATAATGGTATCTTTTTTTGACTCCACCAATATCATTTGAGATCTTATCTCACCGTTGAAATATATGTTCCATGCATCTGTGTCCTTCTTGTCTGGTTTTATAAAATTTCCTAGAACATAATCCATGACATCATTTTCAATGAGCATGAGATCAATTCTCTTCCATCCTTGGTAGTTGGAGGTCCCTTCGAGCTTGTTTCTCTCCCTTAAGAATGAAGACATCTTGGATGACCAAGGGTTAAATTCAACACTTTACTGGTGTAGTGTTGTGAAAATCACAATTTAATCAAAAAAATTTCAAAAAATCAGGTTTTTTTTCTGCATGGCGATTTAATCGGCCGATTTAATTGGCGATTTTTTCCAAAATGAAAAAATAGCAATAAAATCGTAAAAAATTGCCAAAAAATCATAAAAATCACTAAAAAATCATGAAAAAATCACCAAGATGTTTTCCAAAATGAAAAAATTCGTGATAAAATCAGAAAAAATGTGATAAAATTATAAAAATCGCCAAAAAATTGTCAAAAAAAATGTGGATTCTATAGATATTAAAAAAATTGAATTTTTTTTTATTTTTATATATTTTTTAATGTTGTCGATGTTTTTTCGATTTTTATGATTTTTTCCTTTTTTGGACCCTTTCTGATTTTATACGGATCGTGATTTTTGCAACATTGGACTAATATCTTGGTTGTGGTAGATTTCGTTCTTATGAAGGTTCTTAAAATTGATCCAAATTTACTTCTCAAGATTTCTCTAGGATTGATATATTTATCCTTCAAAATTTATGAAGTGTCTTGTTCAAACAAAGAATATTTCTCCTTCTCAAGTATGAGAAATTTCCACAGGGATTTTCCAAATATATAGAGATATACAATATGATATGTGCCTTTTCCAAGTGGGATCATAGCTACTATATTCAACACAGAGTTGTAGTATTGCCTTCTTGAACCCATAATTAACTTGGAGCAAAAATTTCAAATTGTCTTCATGACAAGTATTGAATAATATTTCACAGTATATAGACTTCTCAATGGTATACTAAAAAAATCTATAGAGGCTCTCTTGATTGTTTGTGTTTCAAAGAACAAATATATATGTTTAGTGACTGCACTCTTGTGCCACAATGTCTCATTTTCACAAAGTCGACCTTGCAAAGACTATAAGGTAACTAGGTCACAAGGATATATGTTTGAAATATTTACTTTGATTGTATATGAGATCCACCCTTCCATAATGCCTTCAAAATTAATCTATTTTTGCACAGAGATATAGATGAATCTTGGTCTTGTTTGAGATGAAGAGTTCATATCTTGAACAAGAGTAGTATGCCCAAAACTACTCAAATCCTTCACTAAGTTATATAAGGTTGAGTATCAAGCCTTCAATTTTACACATATTCCTAGAAGGTGATTAGGTCCCAGGAATCTTCGTGTCTCAATATTCACAACCTAGAATAGGTCCACGAAAATGCCCTGAAATTCAGATATGAGATTATTACTATAATTTCGACTTCATGAGATGGTGTAAATAGTCCTAATAAATGTCAAGAATCTTTCTCCCTTTTCCAAAGGTCTTGGAATTCTTAGAGATAATGAATTGGACCTTCAACCCATTTGAAGCTGAGATCAAAAATCACACTTTGATATACATAGTTCAATGGCCTTGACACTTAGAATAGGGATAATCACATTGCACATGACTTCGATCTTCTTTCATATGTGTACGACTTTCCAATAGCTTGAGAGTAAGCCTCTTGGACCCTTAAATAAAAGCTACAATTATATATAACTTCTTCACTGCATTGAGTTATAAATTTGGTGACTATGCCTTGATATTGTGCCTAGAATTTGAGTCTAGCCTTCTCTAGGATCTTTTCCTATGAGGAATGAGTTCTTTGCCAATATTGTAGCCTATGGTGACCTTATACTTTTCCCTTATACACACGGCCTTAGTTATCATAACATGTTAAGAAAACAAGGGAAAAAATAATTAGGGATTATTTTAAATGTGTTCTCTTATTACATTGACAATTCTTGTGGTATTAGATCAATCCATCATCATTATGTTTTTTATCAAGACAATGCCAAATTTTATACGTCTTCCTATCCTAAATTTAGTGGCTCATGAGGCACATACTAGCTCTTTTCCTCTTAGGACACTTTTCCAACTAAGTCTATTCGTGGGAGAATTTTAAAGCCTATTCAACTCTACTGAAGCTAATATAGAAGTGAGTGGTTATGATAGTTTGTAATATCTATAGATCTACATTTTTTAATCTGTTTAGAAATATTCGTTGGATGATTTCATTAGTCCATTTTGAGCCCTTTCTATAGCTAATCTGAGACAATTTTAGAGGATTTATTTGAGGTTTTTCATGGTTTTTGCAAAGTTTATTTCTAAGGCATTTATCTAATCCTACTTGACCCTCCTTGTTGCAGACTCATGGAATTTTTTGTGAAAAATATGTAGTTCACTTTACGCATAATCCTCACCATGAAAATTTTTATAAGTTAAGCTACCTCTTTGTGTTTAAGATATGAAATACAATGGAGCTCACCAATTACCATGTATGTTGGACAACCTGAAGTGGATTCTATTTTGGAGCACGTATTATCCATTAAATTCCCCATATTGTTATATTTTCCATTCAGTATCTAAGATTTTTGTATCGATATATTGATAACATATGGTTTTTATAATCTAATAAAAGGTTTAATATATGCAAAATGGTTTGCAAATATCAGGTAAAAAACCAAACATCACATCCATTGCCATATATATCACGTTGTATAAATTTATTTGAACCACATGTGTTGCATTATTATTGATACCTTACCATATAATCGGGGTTTGAGCTATTATCAAACAAACATGTTTCATTACCCTTTCAATGTGCTAAACGGAAAAAGTCAAGACTTATAATTTACAATATCATGTATGTTTGCTATATAATGCGCCTTGTTATGTCACTGCATAGCAATGATATCCAGTGATGGGTAAAGGAAATTAATTTAACTGTACATAATTGTTTTGTAAAATTGTTTGGGTTTCTAAATTTTAACTATAGGTTGATATTATTTGGATGGCTTGAGTTGACTTTTACGATTGCATCAGGGCTACAAAGCCTGATGTGGCAACAGGTGCGTTGATTATTGTTTCGTATGCCTATTTATTACTCAAATGGTGTGACATGTATCAATCAAATTGTAGTTATTAGTTGCATAATTTTGGTATATGTTTTCGCTGCGACAAATTCCCTCTAAATTTTTTCCTAAACTTTAATTTTGGAGCTTACTATGGATCTTGTGATTAGTCGTCCCATAGTCACTTCTTGGTCAATTGATGCTTTTGAGCTCCCTTCTTGAATTACAAGTGTCGAAGTCACTTTCTCAAACATGATCAATCCACAAGAAGTTCATGAGTGCATTATACTACGCAAGCTTGAACAATCATAGCACAATCCATCATGATTGTGCCTGTGCAATTTCCAATCCATGTAAAAAACTAGTGCGCATTGACATCAACATTTTCTCACTTCTAGCTACTTTTGTACTTATATTTCGGTGATTTTTGTCAACTATCGCTTTCGCACATGTTTGTTTTCGCAAGTGTTATTTCCATGTGATCGGGATTTCATAATTTTTGCTCAAAATTTAAGTTATAGGATTGGGTTCAAAATGGCACACAGGTTCAGAACCGGATTGACCAAAAGAGTGGGATCTGAATTGGTAACTTTCATGGAGACTTTAACTTTTCATATAGAATTGGGGATTGCACAGCTGCGGAAATGTTGCAGGTGGAACGGACGGTTGTGATCCAGTCAACAGCGAGAGCAGAATAGTGGTGATTAGATCGCAAAAGTAGCAGTGGGAGATCAACGGGAGAGATCTCATCACAATTGAGAAACATCGCACATCACATAGAACAAATTTTACCGTTAAAGAGTTTTGCAAGTTAAATTTTTTAACCTACAATGCGAAGTGCGAAGGCGGAGATATAACGTGGATCATCGGATTGAGAAACAAACTAATAGTGGAGATCGCAGCACCTGGAAAAGCGATTTAGAAAATCGAAATATTTAGAAGCTAAGAGTTCGCAAGATATGTTAAATTTGTTGTGATGCAGTAAAGTTGAAATATGCGATGCAATGAGGGGAGCCACATGTCAGCATTTCACACGAGCGCACATCGCATAAATTATGGTTTTAGCGTTATTGGTACTAAGTTAAACTTGCGAGAAAGCAATTTGTGATGTTGATCCGGATTTATGCAAGAATGCAAAAGAATACAGAAATAACCATAAACATAGAAATACAGCGGAAATAAGGCTTCATTTCATTAATATCAAATCACAGAATTATGATTACAAACATGATGGAAATAAAATAGCTATGGTGCTGGTAGTGAATCTCTGAGAAGAGATGTGGTGGCTACAGACCTCTGAACTATGTTACAATGAGGCTTGAGGGCCTATTTATTATGGAGAAATAGTGCAGAACTCTAAACGTCCAAAAAATTAACCCTAGGAGATGAAGCGCCAAAACTATGGGCCCTGTTTGGGTAAATTGGTGTTTCAACTTCCCAGGGACGTAACTTCACCATACTATCTCCATTTGTGGCTTCAAAATGGCTCCGGAAGTTTAGGACCCTAAAAACTGCTAAAAATAGTAAGTTGTGAAGAAACTGAAAGATACAATGGTGGGGCCCCAAGTGGAATAGGCAGGTGGCCACCAATATCCACCTGGATCATTCCTCCCCCCTTAGGAAGCAATGGTCCCCATTGCGTGGAGTTCCTCCATGAAATGAGGAAACTTCTGTTGAACTTGGTCCCTGGTGAACCACTTTCCTTGGTGCAGGAGTTGGCCAGATTTGACAACCCAATACAGTTGGATCTTCTGTCGACAAGTGTTCTTGATTTGCATGTCCAGGATACAGTCTGTGGTGGCCTGTTCCATGCAGTTTGGGTTTAACTCTTTTGGTGTGAGTCCTTCTGCAATATCAGAGGTGTCCAATAGAGGTGGGAAGTAGGGATGAAGGTGATCTACATTGAATACTGGGTGCAGACCAAGGAAAGGTGGAATACTGAGCTCGAAGGCATTGTTTCCTATAGCCTTGGTGATGGTGTACAGCCCATATCGGAGCAGGCGAATCTTGCGATGGGGTCTAGTGAGGCGCTTCTTCTGCAAATGTAGCCACAGTTTTTTACCCACCTGGAAGTTGTGTGGCACCCGATGTTGATCATGTCGTTGCTTGTACTTTGCATTGGCTCTGTCCAATATGTCATGAACCTGTTTGCGAATGTTTTGAATGCGCTCGATGAATTTGTTTGATTTGTCAAATTCAAACTGGACATGGGCCGAATCGGCCTGAGTAGCTACAAATGGCATGGATACGTCAATGGGACATAGTGGCTAGAATCCTAAGCCCACCTGAAAGGGGTTGTGGCTGGTTGAGTTATGTAGAGTCTGGTTATAACTGTGTTGTACATAGGGAAGGCTCTCATCCCATGTGCGTGGATGCTTTGAATTGTACATGCATAGAATGTGTATAATCATCCTGTTGATGACCTCTGTCTGGCCATCAGTTTGGGGATGGAAAGCTGTGGACTTGGTGAGCTTGGTGTCCAACATTGACCAGAGGCTGGACCAAAATGTGTTGAGGAACCTGTTGTCACGATCTGATATGATAGACGGTAGGATCCCAAAGTGCACCCACACTCATTCAAAGAAGAGTTTAGCGGTGGCTTCTGCTATGATATTCTTCTTGCAAGCCGCCATAATGGCCATCTTTGAGAATCTTTCAACGACCATGAAAACATAGTCGTTTCCATGCATATTATAAGGAAGGCCTGACATGTAATCCATGGAGATGGATTCCCAAGGTCGACTGGGGAAAGGTAGCAGAGTATAGAGCCCTTGCTTCTTGATGGTCGGTTTGGAAATGGCGCAAGTAGTGCAGGATCTGATGTACTTCTCGACATCCTGTCGAAGGTTCAACCAATAAAAATAGTTCTGCAGTACTGCCACTGTTTTCTCGACCCAAAAACTCCCAACAACTTGACTATAGTGCGCTTCCCATATCATCTTGGTACACTCGCTTGAAGGAACACAAAGGTGTTCCAGGTGACATAATAGTGCATCTTGGAGGTAAAAATTTGGAATTTGTATACCCCCCAAGATTGCCTTGTATGTGTAGTTGAATTCTGGATTGCTCTTGTAGAGAAGTGGCCAATCAGAAGTCTCATTCCCACAAGAGTTGAGAACGGTGGTTATGGCCACGATCGGTGGTCGGTTGAGGCAGTCTGCAACATCATTTGTGATACCCTTCTTGTACTTGATGTTCAAATGAAATTTTTGTAGATATATGGACCACTTCTTATGGCGATCATTCTAAAACTTCCCTTGTCTCTGTATGAACTGCAAGGGTCAGTGGTCTATGTGGATGATTGTCTCCTTCCCCAAAATGTAATGCTTCCATTGTCGACAAGCCTGCACAATGGAATACATTTCTTTGTCATAAGTGGGATACTTTTGAACTGTGTCGGGCAATGTCTCACTGTGATATGCCACTGGATGCCCTTGTTGAGTAAGAACTACCCCAATAACATAGTCATAGGCATCTGTCTCGATTTCAAATGGTTGTTACAAGTCTGGTAATGTGAGCACTGGGGCTGAACAGAGGCGACGTTTCAATTCTATGAACGCCTTCTGTTGAGATTCCGACCAAAAGAATTTTTCTTTCACTCCTCCCTTGGTGACTTGACTCAAGGGCCAAGTGATATGATAGAATCCCAACATGAACCTGCAGTAGAAATTAGCAAGACCCAGAAAGCTGTGAAGCTTTGTTAGGGTGGTTGGGGCTGGCCAATCCCGAATGACTTGGATCTTGGCTAGATCCACATGCACCCCCCTTTCATCAATAATGTATCCCAGATATTGAACCTGGGTCATGCCAAAAGTGCACTTCCCCAAATTGGCACACAACTTGTGTTGCCGCATTGTTTGAAGGACTTCTTGGATGTGGTGGAGGTGCTCTTCCCAAGTCTAGCTGAAGATGAGAATGTCATCCAAGTATACCACTACAAATGAGTTGGTTAATGGACACAAGATGTCATCCATCAACATCATGAAGGTTTCAAGAGCATTTTTCAATCAGAGGGTTCATGACGAGCCATTCGAAAAGGCCCTCCTTGGCTTTGAAGGCAATCTTCCACACATCAGAGGGTTCGATTGGTACCTGGTGATACCTAGATTTCAAGTTGATCTTGCTGAAATATTTTTCCCCTTTGAGTTGGTCCAGAAGGTCATCAATCCATGGAATCGAATACCTATTCTAGACAGCGATCTTGTTCAACACTCGATAATCAATACAAAGTCTCCAAGTCCCATCCTTCTTCTGTACCAACATGATCGGGCTCCCACAGGGTGATGAACTTGGCCGGATGTGACCTTTCTACAACAGCTCCTAAATCTGCCTCTTGATTTCATCATTCTCCAGAATAGAGTGCCTATAGATTAGTCCATTGGGTAGCGGCGCACCTGGGGTCAGGTCAATGGGGTGATTGACCTGATAGTGTAGAGGCACCCCTGTGGGTGAGGTGAAGATGTCCCCATACTCCTCCATAAATTTTTCCATTTGTTGTTGTCGTGCAGAGGAACCATGTCTGGAGGTCATGGCCATAATCTTCTTCTTTCCCTGGGGGTAGATCATCAGGAAAAAAAATTTCCTAGTTTGGGAAATGAGCTTACTGCATTGTTTTGCAGTAACCAAAGAGATAGTGGGAGGAGGTGGTACCTCTGGTATCCTGTACAATTTATTTCCCAAAGTAACAATCACAGCGCGAGGCCGGGACTCATACACAACATATCGCTTCCACAAGTATGGTTGGCCTAATAATACATTAGAAACATCAATAGGAGCAATGTCACACAATGCCTCATCCGTGAAGGGATTGATTCTATAGGGAAGGCAGAACTGCTGGGTGACGTGGAGATCACATCCTTGGTGAAGCCACCCAATGGTGTATGGTTGTGGGTGTATTGTGGTCAACAAGCCCAAACGCTTCATGACATCTACTGAAATGAGGTTCTTTTGGCTCCCATTGTCGACAATGAATCATAGTGGGGAACCCTTTACCCACATCTGGGAGTGGAAGAGATGCTCTGCCTCCTCTGGATCTTTTGGTTCCTCCTTCTTGATATTCATAGTGGAAACAATGGCATTGGGCTCCACATCAATAATTTGATTCCCTTTTTCATTCACCTTGTCAGGTTCTGATTCAGAGTCGGAGCACACATTTGATTCAGAAGCCCTCATCTTGGCCACCAGTGACTGCTTGGCCCGACACTCACTTGTGTTGTGAGCGGAACTCTTATGTAACTCACACCACTTTCCCATGTCCTTCTTAGGCTTCACGGTGTTTTTCTTTGCTTGTGTCTTTGGAAATTTGTCTTGTGCCACCATGCCTTGGCTTTGTCCTTTGTTATACGGTTTGGGGGCACCTTTCCCTTGCTTTTGATTCGCAGATCCAAAGTCTTGCTTCTTCTGTTTTAATTTCTGCTCAATCTTGGCAACATACCGATATGTCGTACTAAGCGAGGAGATGTCGAGGAACTCCATTTCCTCCTGAATATATCTGTGTAGACAACCACAATACTTTAGCACCAAATGTTTCTCTGAATCTTTGATACCCAACTTTGTGCATAGGGTATGGAATAGATTTGTTAGCTCATGCACATCTTTATCCCTTTGTTGTCGCAACGTGGTCCATTGTATGTACTTGTCCTCATAGCTCCCCATGGGATAGTATTGTTCCTTGATGGAATCTCAGAAAGAATTCCAAGTGGGTACGGCCTAGAATAGAAAGGGTTCTGTCTCATCCTTTTTCTCACAGTAGGTTTCCCACCAGTCCTTGATATGGGGGTAGCTTTGAGGAGTGCAAAAATAATCATCTCCCTGTCGGAAAAGTCATGAGCCGAGAATATACTTCTAATAGATTCAACCATCTATCTACGACATCTACATCTATTTGAACCTCAAATATGGGAATGTAAAAGTTTACTTGTACCTTAAAGGGAGTCATGCCTCTAGAGTGGCTGCTGGATGTAGATGCGCTACTGGTGGGCAATCGTTGAAGGATCTGGGCAACGTTATCCATCATCGCATTCCTTTGTTTTCCGAGGGCCTCCTCGAGCAATATTTTGATAGGATCTCCTACTCTCTCATCTTTCTTTTTGTCCCCCATGGGCGTCAGTTGGGGTTTGCAAGGCTGATCTTGCAAAGGTTCCACCAGATCGAGCCCTAACTCTTTATACCCCAACCTCGTTGGGGACATGCAAAGAAGGATCAAGAAAAAGTAGACCGCTTTGATACCACTGATCGGGATTTATGTAGGAACGCAACATAATATAGAAATAACCATAAACATAGAAATACAATGGAAATAAGCCTTCATTTCATTAATATCAAATCATAGAAATATGCTTACAAACATGATGGAAATAAAATAGTTAGGGTGCTGGTAGCAAATCTCTGAGAAGATATGTGGTGGCTACAGTCCTCTAAATTGTGTTATAATGAGGCTCGAGGGCCTATTTATTATGGAGAAACAATGGAGAACTCTAAACATCCAAAAACCTAACCCTAGGAGATGAAGCGCCAAAACTATGGGCCTCGTTTGGGTAAATTGGTGTTTAAACTTCCCGGGGACGTAACTTCGCCATACTATATCTGTTTGGGGCTTCAAAATGGCTCTGGAAATTCAGGACCCGAAAAAGTGCTAAAAATAGTAAGTTGTGAAAAAACTAAAAGAGACAATGGTGGGGCCCCAAGTGGAATAGGCGGGTGGCCACCAATATCCACCTAGATCAGATGCGATATGATTGGTTGCGTGTTGTTGGATGTGAGAACCTTGTTCTACGTGTATGTAAGTTTTTTAAGGCTATGTGCGATCTGTTTCAAACGTAATCATTGTTTGATTGTGAATGTATGTATGTTTAATGAAACTCCGATATGGTATTCCGTTGTTTTCACTAACTGTAAGCCACTTAACGGTTGGGGGTGCGCATGTGGCCACCACCCTAACCATCAATTTTAATGCATGGCTTTATTGGTGGAGTAGATAAGGGCGCGCCAAATTTGGCGGTCAGCCCTAATTTAACTCCAGTTAACTAGAGTTCTCCACATTTAGTGGAGTTTTCCTAGGAGATATTAGGAAAAAGAGGAGGCTCAATTTTTGATTATTTCGGAGTGAATGAAGAGTCATTCTAGATTAATTGGAGCATTATGAAGCCATTGGTGTAGAGAAAACATCCATTAGAGCACCGTAACTACATGTAATAGCAAAATTTTGAGCATAATGAAATATGGGCAAGCCATTGGGAGCTGGACCAACAGATGTAGCTCAGGAGGGGTGAACTACTTCATCATGCCTACTTTGTAAACTTCATGTGGTGACTAATTTATCTGTTTTACACTATTATTTAGACTTATTTTTTGCTTCTAATTCTCTAAAGTTCATCTATAATTAATGGAAAAACTCCTTAATCCTTATGCAAACTAATGAACCAATTATGCACATGTTTTTAAAACTGAAAGACCCTTAGCACAACAAAAATAATTTAGTCATTTCAGATCACAATGTTTTTTTACCGTTTATTTTTCTTTCTTTCACTCTAATTAGTTTCACTTTAATGTTATCTTCGCTTTGGCATCTGTTACTTTCATTTTCGTTCCCGTATCGCAAGTGTTGTTCGCACTTTATAAATTGTTGTCTTCGAGCATGTTAAGTGTTGCACAATGTATATAAGATAGTTTTGGTTTTTTTCTAGGGTAATATTTGTGTAAATAGATTTTTCTTATCATGTAAACATGTATCACACTCATGCCCAAATTTTCATGCACTATCACACAAGTGTCTTCATGGTCGTCACAAAGTGTATCTTTGGTTTCACACTTGTTGTAAGTTGTCGCAAAGTTTTCGCATTGAGGGAATTATGCTTATCATGTGTTTTGGATGATATATACTATGTAATAAAGTGTTCTAATTGTGTGATCACAATGAATTATTTTTACTATTCACACCCATTGCACAGATCCCACACTTAGTCAAATTTGGAAAAATTCCAAACTGGACAACCTAGCCTCATCTAACCCTCCTGAAATGCGCATTTCAGAGCCTTAACCCTTAAGAAATTTTTTTTTCTTTTGGTGCTACACAATGCACAGTATTTTACCCCTAGAACTATGCATTTCACAACTTCAGTGTTCAATCCCAACCCCTGAGTCCCAGAACTACGTAATATTTCTCTTTAGCCAAGCCAACACTGTGCATTGTGTAGTATAATTCCTCAAGCCTCGGTCTTGAGCTCCTAAACTACGTAACTGTGCAATCAACTAGCCTCTTGTCTATCTAGTACTGCATATTTCACAATTTTAGTGTTGAAGGCCAGGCCTTGGCCTCCAAAACTGCACAATCTTCCTACCTAGTCCAATTGGAACTGCACATTGTGCAGTGTCAAAGCTCAAGCTCCACCCCTGACTACCTGAGCTTCACAATTAGGCATTCACTAAACCTCTCCCTTAACTTTTCATCTGGTTCCAACTCAGTTATTGGACCATCATGCAACATCTAATACTAGGGGTTTATTAGACTAATGTCATCTTGTCATGAGTGGATTGCAAATGTAGGTCCTCTATCATGTTATAGCAATATGATGAAGAAGATGATGAAGAAGGAGACAAAGAAGGATTAAATTCTAGAAGATGCCTAAGGACCTGAGGATATAATATTATTATCAACCAAGAAAATGAAGGAACACCTCACTATAAAAAAAGATGGAATATCAAAACCACATAAAAGACTCCTTATATTCAAGTCATAAGGAGGAGGAAGAAGAACATGCATCGTGTTTTCAAGAAGACACAAAGCAAGAAGCAGTAGAGAATTTCTTGACGTTTCCATGCCATCATGCAATCCATGTCATCAATTTCATGTCATGTCATGTCATGAGTTATCATGCTCCACATCATTTTGTGGAATATTTAATTCAATATTGAATAAATATAATGTAAAGTGGAATTCCAAGGGTCATCTATGTAATGTGAAAATTCATGTAGGAACTTGAAAAGTCATGATAAGTCAAACATTCATGAGGGTAGTCCAAGAGTCGCAAGGAAGGTGAAGGATCACCCCATTTTTATATATACAACCTCATTGTACAAGAAAGGCACTTTTCACCTTGGTTTCTCCCATAAAAAATCAGAGATATAGAGTTAGTACTTTTGGGGAGCAAGTCGTGGCTCCAATGGTCCACTATTGGAGCTAGTGATGCCCGTTGTGTTCATGTATCTTGGGAATTTTTCTTAATACTTGAAGCCTGATGGCCGAAACGTTTTCATGCATGGATTATGAATATTTGTAAGACTCTTATGTGAATATTTATTATTCATGTTTTTTTCACCTTTACTAAAGTAGTTGAACTATTTCAGTTATTTTAGTGCTTATATAATTGAAAATTTGTTGTAATGGTTTTAACAATAGCTGCATCTATGTGGACTATTCTACTTTATTTTAGGAAGTTATCTTTTTTCTTGTTTGCGCCTCTACTAGGATAGCACTATTACCTTTCTGTTAGAGGGTCACCTTTCTTCCCTCCACAGTAGAAGAACCTTGATACAACTGCAACTGAACAATCACTAGGCACATTTACTTCTTTTCGCAAAGGCACATATACACTTCTCTCTCTTGCCGATTGTTAAAGCCAGGGAAAACCTATAAGAATATTTGGAAACTAGGATGATACTCTAGATGGGGCTCCTATTCGAAATGGTGTGATATCTAATTGGGACTTCACATCGGAGAGACCACCTTGGTTGATGGATTTCCAACACAATCAACAAATTGTGCTAGACGGAGGGACAAATGAAAATTTGTGCCCATTGAGTCTATTTTAAATATCTTATCTAAAATGGCTCATCCTCAAATATTTTTCCCGAGGTGTTTCACAAATTTATCCATTTTTCAATTTTCAATCCCTGATGAGCCTCTCTATCACTTATCTAAATTGAAGTTTGATTGTGATGATGGGACATCCATAACTAAGCACATTTATGATTTTCACAAGTTTTTCAAATCTTATGAAATTGACAATAAATATTTTTCTTGTGTTCTTTTCTTCTCACCCTTTAAGGTCATGTTAATCGATGGTGCCATACCTTACCAACTTATTCCATCCATTCTTTTCACCATTTCCTCAAGGACCTTCATCAATACTTTGATAGGTATGATTACCGAGATGTTTATAAAAGAAACAATCAACTAAGAATGAAGCCTAATGCATTATTTGAGGATTTATTTAATTGATTCCTTCACCTTTTCTATGAATTTATTGAAGAAGATATAGATTAGGATTCATTTAAAAAAAAAATTTAGTTTTTGGTTCATATCTATTTACAAGGTTGTAATATTCCCAAATGGGAAAAGCAGGAATATAGCTCATAATAATGGAAACAACAGCAAGTATTAACACATTACATGTGAACCAAATGATATATCCATGGTATTATGTATATCACCAATAAATGAGTACAAGATCTTAGGGATCAATCCCCTCAAGATAGGCTAAGAAGCCTCCAATGCCAAAATGCACCCAAAAACATGTAATACACTGCTATACAAAGTACTTAAGAATGAAAAACTTAGTTTTAATGACTAATACTGCAGCTGGGACATATAAATAAATGTATTTGAAAGGATAAATCTCATATAAGGCCAAAAATGGAGATTTATGCTCCCATACACTTTTCCTAGACAACCCAGGAAGGGTTTCCAGAAATACACAAAATATGGATGGTGGATCTAAAGCCCTAGGGCTAAAGATGCACTGCAAATAAAGCACATAGAAGAATGTGTCTGCATCTAATGTATATATGAAAGAACTCCTCCAAAAGAACCCTCTCAATGAAGGGTTGATCCCTTCAGTGGAAAGCAATCACTCCAAATGGAACAATGAACTTACCCCTGCAACAACTCAACAAAATAACACAAATCTGGACTAGAACTGAATCATAGGGCATAAAATCAACTTAGCGTGATGCAAAATATGTAAAATAATCCCAAGGGGATCCTTTACTGGCCTCCCAATGGAAGGAAACCTTCCTCCACTAAAAAAATAGCTCAGGAAACACCCAACAAGATCTTCCACTGCTATACCCTACAACTCAGCACATTTCTCAACAGAAACTATGTTGTACCACAAGACTGAAGTTTGGTCTGAAACCTGAATGTGGAAATGTAGTGAAAATTCCTCTAAGAGCTTCTCAATGTAAGAGGTGGGATTCCCGATCAGGAACACCCAGTGCTAAACAACACTCAATCTCAGCTAAAACAGTTAAAGAAGGATATATGTCTAAACAGACCATATACAAAATAATAATCTAAAACATAACATATCATAACATGACCAATATGGCTTCCATCCTCTTCCTTATATAAGAAATGAGCTTCCAAACCCTAAGCCCCATCCATTAATGCCACTACTTCCATGTAATGTGTCTCCATCTAAAACTACGTTGTCCCTCATTAAATGCCACTCCTCCATGACAACGTTGTTGATTTGGTCAAGGTTGACCCAGTCCACATGCTTTAGCCCCTTTTCACACCTAAGGGTGCTTTATTAAGCTAAAAAGATGATCCACTTTCACATGAGAAGTGGTTTTATTCCTAATAAATAGATTTATAGGTCTTCCTACCCACTTATTCATCAAACAAGAAGGAAAAATTAGATTTTAATATTCCAATTAGCTGCATGATAATTTAGGAATATTACAATCCTACCCTCCCAAATGTTGCTTGTCCTCAAGAAACTGCAAGGATAGATCTGCAAAATATAGGGAACCTTCATCCCCATGTGAAGTTCCATCCTCCAAGCTATCATCCATATAAAATGAATCACCCTCCAGAATGGTAATTCATAGAAAAACTCCTCCCATGTGAGAGGCTCCTCCCAAAGACATAGGTCAATCATATAGCTCCCTTCATAAGGAAACAAGAGATATAATATAGCAGCCATAAAATGTCCCATGCTCCCCTTGAAGCATGAATAAAGGTGGGAAATTTCATTCCCAATGGGCACATCCAACCAATGTGTCATCTCTCCAATCATGTCCGCAACAATAATAAGAAAATCATCAACATATGGGATCATAATCCAAGTCATGCTAGCTGCCATATGTAGTAATCAAGAAGGAAAATGGTCCCTCAAGTGCAACCAGCGCAGTTTTACTGCTAACTACATCAGAATATGGCCTGATGAGTGGTTTCCCAACCAATTTTTTGCTGCCTCAATCTCCTCAGAAGTTTGGAGAAGGTGTATGGTGTATGGTGCAAATTGAGCATACCCTGCATAAGATATCATCTCCCCAAGAAGTCCTAGGGAGTGGCCATCATCAATGCTGCTTATGGCCTCTAGTAGACCATGAAGTCTAGAAGGAAAATTCCCCCTTCTTGGAGCAATGCCTTGCACATGTATGTTAAGTAAATGAAAATACATAGTAAATGAATAATGATGTATAGAAATAAAATATTTACCATGTACTTGGTTCAATCTAGTAAGGTGGCTCATATATGGGCCTCCTCTCTCTCCCAATGAGGAAGGAAGTGGCCATGATAACTCTACCAAAGATTCATGTCTCTCCTCATCCTCCAAATAATCCATGCATCTCCTCATATGATGGTGCATCTCCTCTTTGAAGCCTTCCCAAATGAATCCCTCCAAGCTAGTACAATATGCTCTTATAAAACCAGTGGGTTTGGAGAGAAACCCTTCATATGCTGCATATGGTAGCTTCTCCTTGAGCTTAGAGGCCCTAGTCAAGAAGACTCTACCCTGAAAATAGATTACCCCATCCACCATTATATATCTCCCATCAAATAGCTGGTCATCAAGAACTCTGCATGAGAAGAGATCCTTGGAATAGTACACTAATAGCTGGGATCTCCAATAAGGGTCAATACTCAATAATGACAGCGTTGTTGATCTATCATGTGAAGCACTTGTCATATTTCTGCTTTCTTCTTTGACATCTCCTATTCCAAAGTCATAAATCGAAATGTTGCAATATTTCCCTTGCTGCTCCTTTCTCAGTGCAATAACTGAGATGATAGTAGGTAGTGATAATCTGGGGATATTGTCTCCCTCCTCCTTGAGCCTACCCAAGACTCTCAGCACTGTAATATGACCTCCCAATGCTCCCACTTCTCCTGGCTATATGAGTGGTGCAACATGTTGAGAGAAATATTTGATTCTCCTCCAATTAGGGGTTCTCCCTGGTGGAATGCCTCCATGTAATGAAACATAAATGCCTAGAGCAGGTTGTATATGTGAGTGGAATGATTTGTCCCTGCCCTCACTGCAAAAATCATCCTCATGCTTTTGTGCATAAACCTCCTGAAAAGGGTGGGTGTGTATGTTTTTAATCATTGGATGTTGGCCCTCCTTCTCATATTCTCCTACCTCTTGCAAGATCTCATAGTCTAAGGTGTTTTCTTCAAATGTAATCAACTCATGTACACCCAACATCTCCTTGGTAGCAAAGGTCTTGATCACAAAGGAATGATCTATCATAGTGTGTGTCCCCAAGACTGTATTCAATGTTGGAAAACACTTCCTCCATTGTTTTGTCTCATTTCCTATCAACATAGACACATGCTACTCCTGATCTTCATAAGTAACATCCCTTCGAACTTCTTACAAAGATACAAGAGATCCTCTAGTTGAAGCAATTTCTTCATCTCCATCTCCAAATAGAAGTAGATCTCCTCCTTCTGTCACAGCACTGGAGGACCTTTCCAACTCTTTCTCTTCCTTCTCCTCATCTATGGATATTGCCTCATCATTAAGATATCCTTTTTCTTGATCTCCTTTTGAAAAAGGAATCCTCATGTCTCCTTCTTGAGAAGAATTTTTTTTCTAAAGTGGGGCATTGGCCCTTGGAAAAGCATTTTGTATATCTTCAACCCCCTCAACAATGTTATGAATGGAGTTGGTTTCATGGATCCTTCCAACACATGCAAACATTCTGATTTCTTGGGCTTGGTTTGTTCTTCCAAGGAAATTTTAGATTGTTTCAAATCAAATATTTTCACTAACCTCCTAGTGAACTTTGCATAAGTAGATATATTTGCATTATTCAATGAAGAAGATTCAAATAACCACCAGGCATAAGCCTTACCTTCAATATGCAACGCTGCTACTCTAATGGCTTCCTATTTTGAAACTTGATGCAGCTGGAAATATGTCTCTAGCTTCCTTACCCAAGCCTTGGCTGTGCTCTTGGGTGACCCATCAAAAGTAGGTAGAAAGAATCTACCCAAAATGTGTTGCATGAACCCTCTTCTTCTATTGTAGTTATTGGGTCTTATATCTTCTTTGATTTAACAAAACCCTTGGAATCTTAGATGCTTCTTGAATATTCTAGACTGAGATTCATATTCTTGGAGATAGTCACTAAGAGTCTCCTCCTTTGGTGTTTCTCCTTCTTCTTCTTCTCTTGCCAAGAATGTAGGCATGGTACCATGTTGTATATCTGATTGTGTGGCTGAATGCTCACACACATAATATGAATAACTAGATATTTATTCATGTGCAAATCTTCTTGAGGGATCTACATGTCTTTCCCTCCTCATTCCATTGATTTCTCTTTTAAGCTCATGCATAGTTTGGAGAAGAAGTTATGAAAACTTCTTTCACTCCATTTCTCCATTTAATGGAGACTAGCCTTTGTCTCTTCTGTAAGTCTTTTCTTTTTTGTGAGAATCTTCTTCTTCTTCTGATAACATTGATGTAATGTCTTCACAAACTGAGCCAATATTATGCTCTGATACCACTGTAATATTCCCAAATGGGAAAAGCAAGAATATAGCTCATAATAATGGAAATAGCAACAAGTATTAACACATTACATGTGAGCAAAATTATAGATCCATGGTATTATGTATAGCAACAATAAATGAGTACAAGATCTTAGGGATCAAGCCCCTCAAGATAGGCTAAGAAGCCTCTGATGCCAAAATGCACCCAAAAACATGTAATACACTGCTATACAAATTACCGAAGCAAGCAAAATGTAGTTTTAATGAATAATACTGTAGCTAGGACATATAAATAAATGGACATGAAAGGATCATGCTCATATAAGGCCGAAAATGGAGATCTATGCTCCCATACACTTTTCCTGGACAACCCAGGAAGGGTTTCCGGAAATACACAAAATATGAATGGTGTGGATCTAAAGCCTTAGGGCTGAAGATGCACTGCAAATGAAGCACATAGAAGGAGGTTGTTGAACATGATGTAGATCTAAAATAACTCCTCCAAAAGTACCCTCTCAATGAAGGGTTAATCCCTTCAGTGGAAAGAAATCACTCCAAATGGAGCAATGAACTTACCACTGCAGCAAATCAATTAAATAATGTAGATCTGGACTAGAACTGCATTGTAGGGGATAAAATAAACTTGGCCTAATTCCAAAGATGTCAAGTAAGCCCAAGGGGCTCCTTTACTGGCCTCCCAATGGAGGGAAACCTTCTTCCACTGTAAAACTAGCTCAGGAAACACCCAACAAGATCTTCCACTACTGCACCCTACAACTCAGCACATTTCTCAACAGAAACTGTGCTCTACCACAAGACTGAAGCTTGGTCTAAAACCTGAATGTGGAAATGTAGTGCAAAATCCTCCAAGAGCTTCTCAATGGAAGAGGTGGGATTCCCGATCAGGAAAACCCGGTGCTAAACAACACTCAATCTCAGCTAAAAAACTAGAGAAGGATATATGTCTAAACAAACCATATACAAAATAATAATCTTAAACATAACATATCATAACATGAATAATATGGTTGCCATCCTCTTCCTTATATATGAAATGAGCTTCCAAACCCTAAGCCCCATCCATTAATGACACTACTTCCATGTAATGTGTCTCCATCTAAAACTATGTTGTCCCTCATTGAATGCCACTCCTCCATGACAACGTTGTTGATTTGGTCAAGGTTGACCCAGTCCACATGCTTTAGCCCCTTTTCACACCTAAGGGTGCTTTATTAAGCTGAAAATTCGATACACTTTCACATGATAAGTGGTTTTATTCCTAATAAAGATATTTATGGGTCTCCCTACCCACTTATTCATCAAACAATAAGGAAAAATTAGATTTTAATATTCCAATTAGCTGCATGCTAATTTAGGAATATTACAAGGGTGAACTAGAACCCCCTGATGTTTCTCCTTCCTCAACTCTTGTAAATCATGAGACACCCATAATATAAGAGGAGGAATCTGATATTGCTTTTGTTCCTTGACCTCCTCCTTTTCCATTTCCAATGAGGGTGCCTCTGTGAGATGATAATAATTTGTGGAAATCTTTAAATCAAATTCTTAATCCATCTCTTCATCCTCCTTCTAATTTTCATGATTCAGATCAAATGAAAGAAACCCTGGAATGGCTCATGGATCCTAGGGTGAAGCCTAATTATTTCATTCCTCAAGATAACACCAATATTGAATCTGGTTCCATTGAAAGTGCTACTTCTTCAAAGGACATATTTCATCCTCTATTATCTACATGTTATGACTCCATGTTTCATGATCTTCTTGATCAATCTACTCCACCAAATAAATCTTCATGCTCTCTTGATTTTTGAGTTTATGGTTCAAATTGTGATAATATACAAGGAAGTCGCATAACATTGGTCGAGGAGGAGGAAAGTGAAGAGACTCTTGATCTCTCCTCCCTTTATCAAATTACCCCATGCCAAGATTATGAACTTCCATTCTTGGATGATTTTCAATGTGCTAATCTCGGTAGTGAATCAAATGCTATCAATTATTTTAATAAATTTGTAGCATTGGGAAACAATCATTATGATTGTGATCATTATGTTGATGTAAGCGATGACAAATGCCCAAGTGCACTAGATTATCTTTCGGTTTCTCATGAAGATTTTAATTTAAATCTATAATTTTATTTGATCAAATATGATGCTTTTATCAAAACTTCCTCTTCATCTCACTATCCCTTGTTCTCTACCATTTGTGATGCATCTACTTGAGATGGAGATACTCTATGCTCTTCAGGTTCTTCATCTGATGATTTAACTTCTTAATTGACACAAGGTGGTGAGATTATCCATGATGAAAATGAAAACAATCAAATCATTTAGTACTCTTTCCATCCCGCATCATCTCTTCGCTTGCATGAAGAAAACTCTTCAAATCATCTTGCTCATGAAATTTATTTGATTCATTTGTCTTCATATTTGCGATCAGGAAAATATTTCAACTTGATTAATCTATTTGTTGAAGCTAAAAATATGGTTAAATCAAGGACATGGATGGCTTCCATCTGGTGAGTAGCGGTCTTATTGAAACCATCATAGAATCTATCCTCAACCCATGCATGATTTGTTTCAATCTTCAAAATGCGATTTTACAATCTTTAAAATTTTCAGGACTTGTCAGGAAGTCAAGGAAATTCAAATTCCATTGATGTTTATGTCAGGATCTCACAACTCTGGTAAGCCCCTTTAACTAAGCTAGATTTGGTTCCTCTCACAAAATACTTCTCTTTGCATGGTTTATCTAGATCTAAACTTCCATTCAAAAGATGTTTGGTATTTCGGATGTAATATTTTTAACTTTTAAATTCGGTTTCTGATCAGATTCAAGATTATATTTCATATGATTCATATTCAGGAAAGGTTCTTTTTCTTAACTTGGGTTTGGAATATGTTTCTCTCATAGATTCATGGAATTGAAAAGTTTGATCATTTAAAATACTATCTTTGTCCAGAGGAATCATGCCTATTGAATTCATTACTTGATGGTTAGCTACTAGTTTTTATTGCAAATCATTTCCTTCATCGCATTTGAAATTTTGTTGAGTGGAATGAATGCACAAGATATTGCGCGAATCAAATTCTTCTCATTCACTATGTCCTAACTGGTCTCATGGGTTTTTTGTGATAGAATTCATTTTAAATTATTTCAGAAATTAGGACTCTTGTAAAATTTGTCACAAGTTACAATAAAATGGTTTGTCACATTCAGCATGTGAGAAAGTTTATTCTATTGTTCAAAGCATTCATAGAGCTATTCAAATTGATTTATCTTCGTAAATTAAAAAATAAGAATATGATGCCTTAATCATCCCATTTGATCATTATTCTGTCTTTGATGAATGTCCTTCGTTTTATCAATTTCCCACCAATATATCAAATGAAATTTGTTTTACATCCTTTGATCCTCGTGATTCAACATCCCACCATTCAGATACTTGTCGAGTAGTTGAGGAAATTTAGCCGTTGTTGATGGTTATGTCAGGTCCTCATTGTATTGGCATGCATGATGAATATGATCAGATCTATTTTTCCTCATGAGATTCACATCTTGATTTCATGCATTTAATTGAAGATTCATTATTCCCAAGTTTTTATGGTTTCCAAGATGGTTGTTTCAAATTTCATGATCCAATCACTGAATAGTTGCATCACTCTTGGAAAGCTCCATTTTTAACATGTTTTGACCTTCTCTCATGCTTGCTAAGAAGGATGAAAAAAATGAAGGTGCATTCACAAGAAGCTTTCAAGGTTTTTCTACTTATAATGGTCATTGAAAAGGTAGGAATGTGAACCAGTTAGAAGTAATGGTTATGGCCTATCTTTCTTTTGACAAGAAAGACCTATTTTTTTTGCAAGTTATTCAAGTTCTTATATTTTCTATTACACATTTCTTTATATTTGTTTTAATTGTTTGTATTTTTTTGGATGCATGTAGGGAAAAAATATGATGGATGCGTTGGAAATTTCAGTATACATGACCCCAACCTTCCAGCTGTTAGGTTAGGAATATGACTAGCTAGATTCTAGTTTTCCCTCTCTTGCAATCATCCCACTCTTGTTCTCTTTAGTCTCTACTATATTTTATTTATTTTTTCTTGCATTATGCTTTGTTTTAGCCTCTTTTACTTATGCTTTAGTTTTTATTTCTTTTTGTGTCGTGTATTTTCCTTTTGTTCTATCAATAATAATTGACATGAAGATTGTAATATTTGACTCGAAAGATAATGTGGCAAAATAGAAAATGAATTTATGACAATGCAACATTTGGCTATCTCTCCATCCTTCTTCCTTGTCTTGGTTACACCTTTTGGTCGATGATGTTCTAATGGAAAATACAATCCTTACGCTAGGAAATCCACGTGTCGAACCTTGATCTCCATGTCTATTCTAGAAGCCTCGTGCCTATACTCAGGTATTTATGTTTCAGTGTTTTCAGGTTGATATAATCAAGTAGAGAAGGAGAAGGGGGAAATCTAAACAAGAAAACTAATATCATAGGTCTTATATATGTTTCTCTGAAGGGAAAACCTCTCCCTCTCTCAATAAGTCAGGATCCTTCTTACGCCCATGAAATAAATAAGTGTTGATGAAAAGTCCTATATAAATAAATAAATAAATGAAAAAGAAGAGAAATTATTCCCGCACAAAGAGATGAAGCAAGAAACTCTACCATGGTACTATCTAGGCTCTCTGGAAATGGAGCAATGTTTGTGTACTTAAAGTGACTTTGTCGTTGTACTATGTAGGTCTGCTAGTAGTGGAGCAACACCAAAGATGAAAAATTGTACTTTGAAAATATAAAGCTCGTGAACTTCATTACCCTATCCTTATTTGAAACATTTTTTGATCACTGATATTGTGTTTTTGTTTAACCAATAAAATGAATGAAGGGGAATATGTTTATGCACGGGGTAAGTGGGGAATCCATGGTAATATGAATTATGAATCAATGCTCCTTTAAGAACTAGACCATCCATGAAAGAATTTACCAAGGCAGAGAAGCTTGAGTTCTACCAGTGTATCACCAAGTGTTTTCGTTGCGATAAACACCTTTCAAAAATTTTCCTATACTTGAATTTTGGAGCCTATAGTGTATCCTACGATCAGTCGTTTCATAGTCACTTCTTGGTCAGTTGATTTTTTTGAGCTCCCTTCTTGAATTAGAAGTGTTGAAGTCACTTTCTCACACATACTAAGTCTGCAACAAGTTCATTACTGATATATTTTACACAAGCTTGAACACGCATAGAAAAATAAATCAATACTGTGCCTATGCAATGTCCAATCCATGTCGATAGCTAGTGTGCACTAACATTGGCATTTTCTCACTTCTAGATTTTTTTGTACTTCTATTTCGGTGATTTTTGCAAACTTTCACTTTTGCGCACCTTTATTTTTGTGAGTGTTCTTTTCATTTTTTCAGCTGTCAGTTTTTATTTATTTCACTCTAATTAGTGTTTTTTCATGTTATATTTTCTCTAGCATGTGTTACTTTCACTTTCATTTGCATATCGTAAGTGTTGTTCGCACTTTAGAAATTTTCGTCTTCCAACATGGTAAGTGTTGCACGGTGTATATAAGCTAGTTCTGGATTGTTTCTAGGGTAATATTTGTGTAAATGAGTTGTTATTATCATGTAAACATGCATTGTGCTCACACCTAAAGTTTCAAGAATTGTTGCACAAGTGTTATCATGGTCATCGCAAAGTCTATATTTGGTGTCACACTTGTCGTAAGTTATCGCAAATCTGTCGCACTAAGGAAAGTATGTTGCTCATGTGTTCTAGAGGATCTATGTTGTTTCGTCAAGTTTTCTAAGTGTGTGAACACAATCAATTCTTGTCACTATTCACATAAGTTGCGCAAATCCCACACTTAGACAAATTTGGAAAACTTCCTGATCGGAAAAACTAGCCTCATCCAACCTTCTTAAACTGTGCATTATGTAGTCTCAGCCCTCAAGCAACAAATTTTCCTCTTGTAACTTCTCAATGTGTAGTATCTACCTCCCATAACTGTACATTTCACAGCTTCAGTGTTCAAATCCAACACACGAGTCCCAGAAGTGCATAATATTTCTCTTCAGCGAAGCCAACACTTTGCATTATGTAGTCTCAAGACTCAAGCCTTAGTCTTGAGCTCTTGAAATATGAAAATGTACAATCACTTAGATTTATATCCTTCTATTAATGCAAATTTCCCAATTTTAGTGCTCAATCATAGGCCTTGGCCTCCAAAACTATGTAATCTTCCAACCAATTCCAACATGAACTACACATTGCGCAGTCTCAAAGTGTAATCTCCACCATTGATTTACTGAGTTGTGAAACAGTGCATTCACTGAACCTCTCCCTCAACATGTCACTCAGTGTCAACTCAATCATTGGATCATCATGCAACATATGAGACTAGGGGTTTATCATAAAGAAGTCATATTATCATGAGTGTATTGAATATGTAGGTACTCTATCATGGTATGGAAATATGATGAAGAATATGATGAAGAATATGATAAAGAAGGAGACAGAGAACGAGGACATGTTAGAAGACACAAAAAATTTGAGGAGATAAGATTAACATTAGGAAAGAAAACAAAGGAAAATTGGAATATAACAAAATATGGAATATTAAGACCACATTGAAGACTCCTTATCTTCAATTCATAAGGAGGGGGAAGAAGAAGAACATGCACTGTCTTTTCAATAAGATACAAAGCAAGCAGAAACAGAGAATGGCTTGAAATTTCCATTTGATCATGTAGTCCATGTCATCTGTTGCATGTCATGAGTTATCATGTCCCACATCATTTTTTGGAATATGTAATTCAATATTGAAGAAATATAATGTAAAGTGGAAGTCCAAGAGTCATCTATGTAATATAAAAAGTCATGTAGGAAGTTGAAAAGTCATTAGAAGTCAAAAAATCATGAGGGTATTCCAAGAGTCACAAGGAAGGTGAAGGATCACCCCATTTGTTATATATACATCCTCATTGTACAAGTTGTTAGCTCCTGAAATTTCGTCAGTGATTAAATGCATTTTATGCAATCTTTTAAATGTGTCGTCTTCATATTATCCCTGTTCCACATCATCTCAGCTTTTGTTCGAGAAGTATCGCAAAAGGTGTCGTCGGTCTTTTCCCTCTTTTGGTAAGGTAAGCCTATCATTTTCATGTTTCACTCAGGGAAGAAAGGGCTAAAATTTTATATGCGTAAAAGATTGGCTTGTGGGTTTGATATATTTCACCAGTATGTTGTAAAGATATCATGCAAGGAAGGTTGTGTTTCATCGTCTGATCAATTTTATTATGATTAAAAAGGTACAAGGAGCCTCCAAAGTGGGAGAGGATAATTTTCCTAATGAATCTACCGAATGTTCCTGCTAAGATAAATGGTGAAGATTCAATTCTACTTCTTCATACTGAGACAGGTGGAGTTGATGTCATATTCTATTCAAAAGAAGAAATACATTTGAGCTTAGAGGTTGAAGGGTTTTCAAATATCAAAGGAATATTGATGATCATATTGTTTTGTTAGGATGGGTTCTGGAAAATGGAAGGAAGTAAACATGGTATTTAGAGATTGTTAGTGATAAATGGCTTCCAAGAATCGAGTTAAAATAAAATGGAGATGAAAATATAATTGTTGGGATTGCAATGGATAGAACTTCCACTAATTTCCAGATCAATTTTCTAATAGATGATGGAGCAGTGAAAGAAATTCCTCCATGTCATGTTTTGTTGTGCATGACTATTGAGGGGAAGACTGAACTTATTCTCTTTTTCCAGAATTGATGAGACATAACATGTAACTCAACTTGTGTTTGTAGCGACAAATGTTCCCATTCCTCATTCATTTGTGGAGGTAGGCAGAAAAGGCTCTAAAGTTAAAATTTCTTGTTCTTCATATTTGGATTTGGAGATGTTGGCAAAAAAGTACATTTAAACGCTAAAATTTCTCAAGCCAGCACAATGGTCCTTGATATGGAAAACGTGGAAGATTTTAGTAAGTTTCAATTGAAAAAGTCTAATGTTCTAGTAAAGCCAATTCCTGGAGATAAATCCTTTTTTGTGAGCAATCAAACCCAACGAAGGCAGGATATCCAAAAAAATTCTGGAATGTTTTCTAGTGAAGCAAATGATTTCTTTCAAACTATACCAAAAACCTATGTTTCTGAAGACACAATTAGCGTTTTTACAAGTTCTACTACGTGTGCCCCCCAAAATATTTCTTCAGAGGTTGGGACTTTTTCAAAATCTGAGTCCATTTATACACGATAAAATGAATCTGGAACTAGCTTTTCGAAAATGAGAAAACTAAATAGTACTTTTCCTAATAAAGCAGTTTCAGCTAGGCCTTTAAATATGAATATTCTAGGAAAAGGGTCTGTGCAGTCTAGTGGACATTTTTTCAACTTCAAGTATATCATCTTTGAATTCAGTCTCTGCTGCAGGTGGAAAAATGGGTTTAGGAGGATTGAAGGATGCTTATCATGGAAAAGAGAGATTTTCTTGCCTCAATATTTCCACATCTACCTAATCAGTCCTGTGCTGAAAACACCAACCAAACCTCTGGTTCATCAAATCAGTTTAACTCTAGCCAATCTCAAACTAGAATTGAAAGCAAAGGATTCAAGTTTCATTTGGATGATATGGGTGAAGTTAAACGTGCTCACCTGTCTTGTAGTGAAAAATATTTAATACAATATGAGGATGGTAACATCCTTGTAGATGTCAATGTTTACGAATGTGGCAGCGATTCAAAAAATGTTGAGGTTAACATATTGGTAATAAGCTCTGCAATTAGTGGTATGGTTGTTTCAGATACTCCAATAGAACAATGTCCTTGTACTGATGTCACAAATGTTAGTAGTTATGAATAAGGAAATAAATGCACTGAAGAAATGGTGGTAAGGGCAAGTGAGTCCAACTAAACTTTTCAGTTGTCGAGGGGCCAATCAAATATCTTAATACAGCTGAGTCCTTATATAAAGAAATAATGGACAGTCTTCCTCTGATTGAGACAACTCATGATTATTTTGGCTCAGGTGGGTTCAAAAATGACAATACCCTAAATGTGGAGTTAGATTCAGGATGCTCATTTATCAGTGTTGAAGATAGTTCAGTTTCTTGCAGTCATACTTCCATCTCTAGCTAGATTATTATTTAGATGAGTTTAATCACTCGGAGGCTGGTTGAGAATTGGAAAAAATATCATGCTCTCTCTCATTGATTAGACATTCAGCTAACGAGGCTATTTTGTCACAGCTTGCAACCATGGGTTTTCTAGGTCTTCATTGTGAAAATTTTCTATCAACACTTCAAATACAACAGTTAAGGATGCTATGATATGGCTTCTAAATCACATGAAGAAACAAGATATCGATACACCTATATCTACTGGAACTCAAACCCATAGCTTCTGCTATGTTTATGATATGGTTGATGGCCTAATTATACTTATGGAAGGAGAACACTTTTTGGCTCACTTTTCTCTAGAAATATTGGTGAAAAATCCTTCTTTCAGACAGACAGTTTCTAATCTGCCTCCAATTTTTCTATTACATGGTACAAGGGATTACTCTATTCCATCGGAAGCCAACACAAATTTTTCTGGTGCACTTAGATCAATGGGTTCTAAAGCTAAAGTAAGACTAGATGAAGGAAAGACACACACATATTTATTTTGTAGGACCCATTGCGAGGAGGAAAAGATGAACTTCTACAGGATATTCTTTCAGTCATTCATGCAGGGGATCCATTGGCACAAGCAGATGATGTTGCTACACCTTCAATAAGGCGCCTTGTTCCAGGGATCTTGTTGAAGCTAGCTAGAAAATTTAGTCAATTTTGATGGTGTGCTCGAGAGAAAAAGAAGAAAAATTAGCCTACCCTTTGAGCTTCTTGTGATAGTGAGTTGCGCCAGATAGCAAGTCATGTGACATACATCAATGAATAAGATAAGAAATTGGCTCATGGTTACGAGACTGGAAAGCATGGTTTTGGTTTATCCCGATCCTCCATTGCCTCTATTATTATGTGCAACAACCCATAAGAAATCCTATCGGAAGGATACAGATGCAAAACCTCCACGAACCACATCAAATGTGAAGCAAAACTTGAAAATTCTAAAGTTGCTAAAGGAATTCCAGCGGGAGACTTCAGGGAGTCCAAAACTGGTTACTTGATATCGTAGAAAGATAAAAAATAAGGAAGAGATTCCAAGTGATGATGAACTATATGAGGAACCTACTACGACACTTTACCATACAAATCAGGGATTTGATTTGGCGGTTGCTATTCTACTTGTAGATGGATATAATGTATGTGGTTATTGGCCCAAGTTGAAGTAACATTTTTCTAAATGAAAATTCGACATAGCTCGTCAAAATATTATTGATGAATTAATAGTATTCAGTGCAATAAAGAGTGTAAAATTTGTGGTGGTCATTGATGCCATGGTGTTAGATCTCCCAACACACAAGGAAACATTTATAAATTTTGACATCATATTTACAATAGATGCATTGCCAGATGCTTGGATTGAAAAAGAGGTGGCAGCACCAAAGGAAGATGGATGCCTAAAAGTTTGGGTTGCTACATCTGATTCCTATCAACAACAAGCTGCACATGGAGTAGGTGCATACATATGGATAAAATCAGCAAGGCACCAAACTAGCCTGAAAATGATCGAACAAAAATCAACAAACAATTTCAAACCCCAACACATTATGGACAGTTGGCAACAGTTATTTTCCATCCAATTATATCAAACCGGCAACCCAACAATTTGAGACCTGGGAAATTAGTTTTAATTTAGTTGGTAATTAGATAAGTTTCATGTTCCTAGAGATCAATAATTAGTTCTTCAGTTAGCAATAATTTTGGATTTGATAATTTCCTCATATATTGTAAAAAATGTCTATATATTTTAGTATTTTGATATAATAGAGGTTGGACATCAGAGATCAAGAGCATTGTAGCTTGTATTTCACCATTTTCAGTAATCAAAGGAACAAGTTGTAGCTATATTTTAGGAATTATTGTGCAATACATTTTTGATGTTGTGTTTCTTGGATTATGGTTTGTATGATTGTTATACATGCCATCTTTCCATCTTCCATATTCCATTTCATCATTGATTTTCCATAAGGTTAACATACAAAATTCTTGTTTAAAAGCTCTATTTTGTTTGGAAATATCATTTTGTGTTTTTTTCTTCCAGATTAGTGAATTCATGGTTTACATGCTCACCAAAACCTCTCTACTTATTCAACCCCTACACTACATCAACTAAATTTCCCAAATCCATCATTAAGTTATTGCTACCTTGCTCCTATATTTGGTTGTGCTATAACCCTTTTTTATTTCAAACCTAGATACAGTAACTCCTTCCATGAACCAACATCATACCTTCAAACTTTCAAACCATTCGGCATAATATCTAGCCTAAGACTTTGATTGATCTCCAATCATCTCATTTGATTGAGAGATCTCACGGAGAGAGCCCTCTCTAGCTTGGTAGGGCTAGCTACCAAGCCAAAAGTAGGTTTGAGGTTACCTCATTCGACCACCATTCCCAGGCTTGGGAGGTTGTTAGGGCTAACATGTTGGTGTTGTGCTGGGGACGAAAGGTGTATATTTTTCCTGGGAAGAACGACAAAGTTTAGATTTGAATTTTGATGGTGAACAGAAGCCAAATACAGAAACATTATACCATTCACCTGGTGACTCCATTGTTCAAGATCTTGAGCTTCAAAGTTCAAAGCAACTTCACTGCCAAAGAATCCAGATTTCAGAGTATTGATGGTGATCCAAGATGACATGGTATGTGGAAAACCCTTTATCTGGTGAAATGTTACAAACTTTAAGGGGTGAGTTAGAATAATTTTAGATTGATGAGAATTTATCAACATCAGTATTTCTTTGTTTGAAATACAACCGACTCACACCTAAAAGTAAAAATTGTTTTCTTGGTCTAGTTTTTGAAAGATTAGAAAATGAAATTGAACTATTGGATGTTCAAATTGAAATATGATTTCCAAGATCCTAAACAATTATTGGAAAGTCTTCCTCCTCCAAAGAGAGAGGAAATTGTTATACCATTTGACTTGCAGATAGAGGAAGAATATGTTTATGAGCTTGATATTGTAGAGCTGGAATGAAGGTTCAACCTTGTTGAAGAAACTGAAAAAGTCATCCAATATAAAATTGTCATTGAGAGCCTAAAAGACATATCAATAAATTATGAATTTACGGATCCTGTAGTTGATTTTATGAAGAATATTTCCAGTTCCATTGTACACATCCATCTACAATCGCCATTACATTGCACAACTTGGGTTTTTTGGAAAAAATGTCAAGTTGTTTCTATAATGTTTTTAATAAATAGTCAAGAAGGAAATGTATATAAGCAATTTCTTGATTGGATGCACTGTCATTATTGTATCATTTAGAACAAAAAAATTATCAGTAGATTAATGTAGGATAAGTGTGCAATAAGCTTGCTGGACAACCATCTCCTTCAGCATCTAGTTTATAGTTTTCAGTGTGTGTGTTTTCAGTTTGTATAAGTGGTTTGGTTTTAGAAATAAAGATCAGTTTATAGCTATTTGTGACTCCATGCCCAATAAGAAGGCACTGATCTATGATTTCCCAGAGGTCTACGGTTTTGGACAGCTCCTTCGAAGCTATCTTCCCTAGTTGGACCAATGTTAGCTCTTGAAATGTCTCCGGTGATCAAATGCATTTTATGAAATATTTTAAATGTGTCATCTTCATATTATCCCTGCTCCACATCATCTTAGCTTATGTTCGAGAAGTTTCGCAAAAGGTGTCGTCGGTCTTACCCTCTTTTGGTTTGGCAAGCCTATCATTTTCATGTTTCACTTGGTGAAGAAAGGGCTAAAAGTTTATATGTGTACAATATTGACTTGTGGGTTTGATATATTTAACCAGTATGTTGTAAATATATCATGCAAGGAAGTTTTTGTTTCATTTTTTCATCACTCTTGTTATGAAGAAAATGGTATAAGGAGCCTCTGAAGTGGGAGAGGATCATTTTACTCATGAATCTACCGAATGTTTCTGCTAAGATAAATGGTCAAGATTTAATTATTCTTCTTGATACTGAGACAGGTGGAGTTGATATTGTTGATCAGCGGTTGTCATTGATGTTAACCCAAGCAGAACCAGGGGCTAACCCAATATTGCATGGAAATTTTGACCTACCAAATTAATATATTCTGGGTCAATAATGATTTTTGTGGTTTCTACTTTTCGAGATGTTTCCATTGATATATGGCACGCCATGTAATTCTTCAAGGTTTGAGAGATATTCATGTTTGAAGTTTGTAACCCTAGTTAGTGGGCTAAAACCCCATGGGGTTGGGGCATGGTTCATTGAAAAATCATAATTAATATTTTTTATGCTCCTAAAATCCCTCCCACATTCACTTGTTGAAGCCCCTCTCAACTTAAGCATTCATATAAATTGTGATCTTCATATCCTCCTTATGTAGGGATTTCGCTATCTGGAACAGGTCATCGTGGCATTTTCGCTCTAACTTTTTTTCTACGAAGGTTCAGAAGTTGAAATTTTTATGAGGTGAAGCCGAAATCCTGAGGAAGCACTTGTAAAAATTTTAGATCAAGGTGCACAAAATTTTCGGAGATACGATCTGTGGAAGTCAGTGTTTTTGTAGGCTCCTGAAATTCATCTCAAAGAAGTGACCCTGGGAAAATCATCATAAATATCTCTCTAAGTATCGGATTGGAACTCTATAAAAATTGTCGTATAATGTATAGAATTTAGTTTTCTTCTTTTTCTATCAATTTTAGAGCCGAATGAAGAAACAGTGACACGTGGAACGCCGCACAATTTCTCTCTGCTGAAACAATCCATAATTAGGGCATTGTGAGAGATTGGGTATAAATCTCCCTTGAAGAATCCAAATTGGGTCAGACCTGTGGCATTGGAAAGACGACTCGTAGGAATAATACAAGACCAAAAATTAGATATTGAGGATCTGAAATAACAAAGATACACCAGATTCAATATCGAGCTCCTAGAAGACAAGAAAAAGCTAGATCATGTGTTGTCAAGGGTTGCAAAGGACCAGCATTTCTATGGCAGAAAAGAAAAACAAGGTGCAGCAAAGGGTAGCATGACAAGAGTAGCAACCAAGGTGGATAACAACAACAATAATTTCATCATATGAAGTCTTCAAGTGGGCAACATTGCATACAATCATTGTAAAGGTATCATTGTAAATACATTATTGTAAAACTTTGTACAAGTGTCTATCTGCTAAGAGTTGAAGAGGCAGTGTTGGGTGGTCTAGGATCATCATTAAGTGGTTGTGTCATAGTTGGGGTTATGTTCTAGTGTGTCTTATTCTTCTACATCATTCTATATCATTGTAAAGTGGACCATTTTCCCTGGTATGGGAGTCCATTCTTCTTTTTTTCTTCTACAGGGTGGTAGGGTGGTGCTACGGTGAGTTGTAGCTCATTGGGTGTTGGGGCATATGTTCAGTTGACTATTGAAGAATCTTGGGCGTTGGAGAGTCCATCTAGTGGGAGCTAGAGAAGAATTCTTTTCTAGATTCTAGGAAGTTGGAGCTTTATTTTCAATTGGAATTTAATATTAAAGAATTATTAGAAAAGCATTAGGTAGTTTTTGTCCTGGAGTGGGTTTCCACCTTAAAAACCGTGTGCATTTGTGTTCCTCTTGTTTGATGCTATCATTGTACAAACAATGATAATAATTGAAGATTAAATAATGCTCTAATTGAAAGGAATACTGATTCACCCCCCCTCTCAGTATTTCCAACAATTGGTATCGGAGCTTGGTTCCTTCAATAGCAGTTTAACAGATGGAAGGAGGTCATGGAGCATACCAACAATGGTGTACCTCTGTTCAATGAAAATAATTGTGCACACTCTAGGAATGAAGAATGGAGGTCTATCTCTTGGTGCAAGGTTACGAAGTATGGGACACTGTTCAAAATGGATTTACATCAACCGTAGACGAACAAGGTAAGAAGAATTTGGTAAATGATGCAAAAGCAAAGAAATTTTCTATCAGAGGACTTATTGAATCTAATTATAATAAGGTGTTGGGTTGTAAAACCACCAAAAATGTATGGGAAAAGCTTGAGAATATATATTCAGGTGACTCAAATGTCAAAGAAGAAAAGCTTCAAATCTATAGAGAAAAAATTGAGAAACTTAGAATGAAAGAAGATTGCAACATTGCTGCATACTTCCAATACGTTGATGAAATAACAAATACTCTAGAAGGATTAGGAGAGCTAGTTCACAAGAATACTATTATACGAAACATTCTTAGAACGTTACCAGGGAGATTAAACGCAAAGGTATCGGTCTTAGAATACAGTGCAAATCTGGAAAAACTCAACAAAGAGGAATTACAGGGAATTCTCATAGCATATGAAATGATACTTGATGAAGAAGAGGGTACTTCGCATCTAGAAACTGTGTTCGTTGCATCTGAGAAAACCAATAAGGACAAAAAACCTTCAATTGAAAAGAAAAACACCTGCAAGTGTGAAGAAAAGGGAGATGATGAAGAAGGTCTTTCAGATGAAGAATATGCGTACTTTACGAGAAAACTGAAAATTGGTGCGGGAAAATTCAAAGGTAAAATTCCATTGATATGTTTCGGCTGCGGCAAGGTTGGGCATTTCGCATCAAAATGTCCAAACATAAGCGATGACAACTCAAAAGGAAAGAAAGGCTTTTATAAATTCAACAAGAAAGGATCCAAAAGGAAATTTCTCTCTAAAGAATATAGCTCATCATCCGATGAAGAAAATGACAACGAAGAAGAATCCAATGAGAGAGTATTGTTTATGGCCAAGCACAATAAACAAGAGGTATCAAACAACGAAGAAGAAGGATTGACCAGAGAAGAATTTCATAAGGAAGCAATAAAGCTTATAAAAGATCTCAAGGCAGAGAAGGTCCGTTCCAATACTCTTGAAGAACAAGTTCAAGGTCTCAAAATTGAAGTTGAAGAACACCAATGCATTGAAGAGTCACTTCAAAAGAATTTGGAAGAAAGAAACCAATAAAGGGAAGAATTAGAAGCCGAAGTAGTCTCGCTGCATGAGGAAGTGAAGAAAGGAAAAATTATCCAAAACTATACCAAAAGCTCAAGGGCGTTATAAGAACTCATCAACAATCAACGATCTTACAATCACAAAACTGGCATCAGTTACAAAGAAGAAGAAGCATGACCTTCTATAGAAAAATACAATGAACCTATAAGATCTAACATGCATGTAGACTTCATTGGACAAGATTTGCAAGAATAGCCTTGGAAGACAATTCCTCGACGAAAATTTCCATCCAAGTACCAACATATTTTTTATGGCTACTGTTATTCATGTGGAAAATTTGGTCATAAAGTTGTAAAATGTCACACGTACCCTAGGAACGAATACAATTCTAGGAGATCTTTCAAATATGAACCTCCGAGGGCTCACCGAAACATCAATATATTTGAACATTTAAGAAATAATATTGAATGTTACAAATGTTGAAACTTTGGACACATAGCCAAAGACTGCAGACTTGAAAATCCTCCAAAAGAATCTTTGAAGCCACAGAACGAATGAACATGGAAGAAGAAGAAGAATGATAATTGTGCTCTTGCTTTCAAGGCTCAAAAGAAAAAAGATGTGTGGTATGTTGATAGTGGTTGCTCAACGCATATGACTGGAGACAGAAATAAATTTGTATCTCTGAAAGAGAAGAAGGATGGAACCGTGTCCTTTGGAAATGATGGATCTTCAAATGTTATAGGATCGTAGTACTATCACTCTTGGAAGAAAAGACGCCTAGCCAAGAATGTTCTATTGGTTGAAACATGAATCATAATCGCTTAGTGTTGGACAAATGTGTGATCAAGGACACACAATACTATTCAACTCCACAAAATGTGAAATCGTAGAAAGGCATGTATGGTGAAATTGTGGCTACTAAAATACGAGTCTAAAACAACATATATGCTCGTATGAAGCAACTAAAGCATGCTCCATACCTAAAGAGGATGATATAATATTTAGTAGTAATGATGATCGATGAAGTAAGAAGTTTGCTACAAAGATGAAAAGTGATTTTGAGATGTCTTTACTTGGTGAGCTGACATACTTCATAGGGCTTAAAATATCTCAGCAAGAGAAAGAAATATTTATATGTCAAGCCAAGTACATCAAGGAAATGCTCAAGAAATTCAAAATGGAATATTTCAAACCCATCCTTACTCCGATGGTAACAGGTTTTGAATTGAGCATAGACGAATAATCTAAGGATGTGGATCAGAGGTTGTACAAATCTATGATTGGTAGTATTCTATATGTAACGGCCTACTGGCCAGATCTTATGCAAGCAGTTGGACAAGTATCAAGATTCCCAGCAGCACCAGAAGAATCACATATTATTGCCATCAAAATAATTCTTCGATATCTAAAGGGAACATTAGAATATGGCTTGTGGTATCCCAAGGGTAACAATATCATTATTCATGCCTTTATAGATACAGATTAGGTAGGAAGCGTTGATGATCGTGAGAGTACTCATGAAGCATTGGAATATCTTCACCCGAAGATTGGGATTCTCCCAAGTTCTCATTAGATTTTCCTTATTCAGAATATAAAGGGGGAGTGGAAGTGTGTACAGGTCCATAGGATGGTTGTGTTAGGGGGAGTGGAAGTGTGTACAGATCCGAAAGATGGTTGTGTGTCAAGGGGAGTTACCCTTTTCCATTGATGTCAAAGGGGGAGAGAATGTTGTTGGAAGAGGTGTCATGATCGCAAGGGGAGTACTTGTGTTGCCATCAATGTCAAAGGGGGAGATTGTTGATTAGTGGTTGTCATTGATGTCAACCAGAGCAACACCAGGGGCTAACTCAATATTGCATGGGAATTTTGACCTACCAAAATAATATATTTTGGGTCAATAATTCTTTTTATGGTTTCTACTTTTCGAGATGTTTCCGTTGATATATGGCATGCCATGTAATTCTTCACGATTTGAGAGATATTCATGTTTGAAGTTTGCACCCCTAGTTAGTGGGCTAAAACCCGATGGGGTTGTGGCATGGGTCATTGAAAAGTCATATTTAATATTTTTTTAAGCTCCTAAAATCCCTCCCACGTTCACTTGTTGAAGCCCCTCTCAACCTAAGCATTTATATAAATTGTGATCCTCATATCCTCCTCATGTAAGGGATTTCGCCATCTGAAACAGGTCATCATGGAATTTTCGCTCTAAAGTTTTTTATAAGAAGTTTCAGAAGCTGAAATGTTTTTGAGGTGAAGCCAAAATCTCAAGGAAGCTCCTGTAGAAATTTCAGATCAATGTGCGCAATATTTGCGGAAATATGATATGTGGAAGTCAATGTTTTTGCAGGCTCCTGAAATTCATCTCAAAGAAGCGACCTTGGGAAAAACGTCATAACTCTCTGAGTATCGGATTGGAATTCTATAAAAAGTGGTAGATAGTGCATGGAATTTAGTTTTTTCTCTATAAATTCCAGAGCCGAATAAAGAAATAGTGAAACGTGGCACACCGTACAATTGCGCTCTACTGAAACAATCCATAATAAGGGATTGTGAGAGATTGGGCATAAATCTCTCTTGAAGAATCCATATTGGGTCAGACCTGTGGCATTGGAAATACAACTCAAAGGACTACTATAGGACCGAAAATCAGATATTGGGGATATGAAATAACAGAGATACAACAGATTCAATATCGAGCTCCTAGAAGGCAAGAAAAAGCTAGATCATGTGTTGTCAAGGGCTGCAAAGGACCAGACTTTCTAGGGCAGCAAGGCAAAGCAAGGTGCAAAAAAGGATAGCATGACAAGAGCAGCAACCAAGGTGCATAACAGCAGCAAGAATTTCATCACATGAAGTCTTCAAGTGGGCAGCACTGCATACAGTCATTGTAAAGGTATCATTGTACTAAGTCATTGTAAATACATTATTGTAAAAATTGTTCTAGTGTCTATCTACCAAGAGTTGAAGAGGCATTTTCGGGAGGTCTAGGATCATCATTAGGTGGTTGTGTCATATTTTGGGTTATGTTCTAGTGTGTCTTCTTCTTCTACATCATTCTATATCATTGTAAAGTGAACCATTTTCCCTGGTACGGGAGTCCATTCTTATGTTATTCTTCTATAGGGTGCTAGGGTGGTGCTAGGGTGAGTTGTAGCTCATTGGGTGTTGGGGCATCCATTCAGTTGACTACTGAAGAATCTCGGGCATTGGAGCGTCCATCCAGTGGGAGCTGGAGAAGAATGCTTTTCTAGATTCTAGGAAGTTGGAGCTTATTTTCAATTGGAGTTGAATATTAAAGAATTATTAGAAAAGCATTAGGTGGTTTTTGTCCCAGAGTGGGTTTCCACCTTAAAAACTGTGTGCATTTGTGTTCCTCTTGTTTTCTGCTATCATTGTACAAACACTGATAATAATTGAAGATTAACTAATGCTCTAATTGAAAGAAATATTGATTCACCCCCCCTCTCAGTATTTCCAACAGATATCATCTTCTATTCAAAAGAAGAAAGACATTTGAGCTTAGAGGTTGAAGGGTTTGAAAATATCAAAGGAATATTGATGACGATATTGGTTTGCTAGGATGGGTTCTAGAAAATGGAAGGAAGAAAACATGGTCTTTAGAGATTTTTAGTGATAAATGGCTTCCAAGAATCGAGTTACAAGAAAATTTAAATGAAAATATCATTGTTGGGAATGCGATGGATAGAACTTCCACTGATTTCCATATCAGCTTTCTAACAGATGATGGAGGGGTGAAAGAACTTCCTCCATGTCCTGTTTTGATGTGCATGACTATTGAGGGGAAACTGAACTTATTCTCTTTTGCCATAATTTCTGAGACATGGCATGTACCTCAACTTGTGTTTGCACTGACAAATGCTCCCATTCCTCATTCATTGGTGGAGGTAGGTAGAAAAGGCTCTGAAGTTAAAATTTCTAGTTCTGCATCTTTGGATTTGGATACACTCGCAACAAAAGCAGATATAAATGCTAAAATGTTTCAAGCCAGCATCGAGGTTCTTGATATGGAAAAAATGGAAGATCTTATTAAGTTTCAAATGAAAAAGTCTAATTTTCTAGTAAAGCCAATGCCTAGAGATAAATCCTTTTCTGTGAGCAATCAAGCCCAAGAAAGGTGGGATATCCAAAATATTTGTGGAATGTTTTCTAGTGAAGCAAGTGCTTTCTTTCCAACTATACCAAAAACCTATGTTTCTGAAGACACAATTAATGCTTTTGCAAGTTCTGCTACATGTGCCCCAAGTAAAAGTGCTTCAAAGGTTGGGACTTTCCCAAGACCTGAGTCCATTTCTACACGATCAAATTAGTCTAGAAATAGCATTTCGACAATGATAAAATTAAATAGTAATTTTCCTAATAAAGAAGTTTCAGCTGGGCCTTCAAATATGAATATTCTAGGAAAAGGTCTGTGCAGTCCAATGTAAATTTTTTCAACTTCAAGTATATCATATTTGAAGTCAGTCTCTACTATAGGTGGAAAATGGGTTTAGGAGGATTGAAGGATGCTTATCATAGAAAATCATGATTTTCTTGCCTCAATATTTTCACATCTACCTAATCAGTCATGTGATGAAAACACCAACCAAACCTTTGGCTCATCAAGTCAGTTTAACTCTAGCCAATCTAAAATTAGAATAGAAAACAAAGGATTCAATTTTCATTTAGATGATATGGGTGAAATTAAAGGTGATCACTTGTCTTGCAGTGAAAAATCTTTAATACAATTTGAAGATGGTAACATCCTTGAAGATGTCAATGTTGAAAAATGTGGTAGTGATATAAAAAATACTGAGGTTAACTTGTTGGCAATAAGATTTACAGTTAGTGGTATGGTTGTTTCAGATACTCTAATAGAACAATGCCCTTGTATTGATTCCACGAATGTTAGCAGTTATGAAGAATCAAATCAATGCACTAAATAAATGGTGGTAAGTGAAAGTGAGTCTCAAATGAACTTTTCAATTGTCAAGGGCCCCATCAAATCTCTTAATACAGCTTAGTCCTTCTATAAATATATAATGGATAGTCTTCTTCTTATTGAGAAAACTCATGATTCTGTTAGCTCAGGTGGGTTGAAAAATGACAATAACCTGAATGTGGAGTTAGATACAGGATGCTCATTTATCAGTGTTAAAGATAGTTCAATTTCTTGCAGTTAGGCTTCTAGCTCCAGTGAAATCGTAAATATTGATACCCTGGAAGGTTTTGTTGAACATGAGTCACCTTATTGGATTCAAACTTCCATCTCTAGCCAGATTATTATTTAGACGAGTTTAATCACTCATAGGCTAGTTGGGAATTGGAAAAAATATTATGCTTTCTCTCATTGATTAGACATTCAGTTAGCTAGGCTTTTGTGTCACAGCTTGCAGCCATGGGTTTTTTCAGTCTTCATTGTGAAAAGCTACTATCAACACCTCAAATACAGGAGTCGAGGATGTTATGACATGGCTTCTAAATCACATGGAGAACCTGGATATCGATACACCTATATCTATTGGAACTAAGAACCGCAACTTATTCTATGTTTCTAATATGGTTGATGGCCTAATTAGACTTATGGAAGGAGAAAACTCTTTGGCTCTCTTTTCTCCAGAAATATTGGTGAAAAATCCATCTTTCAGGCAGACAATTTCTCTTCTGCCTCTAATTTTTCTATTACATGGTACAAGGGATTACTCTATTCCATCAAAATCCAACACAAATTTTGTTGGTGCGCTTAGAACGATGGGTGCTCAAGCTGAAGTAAGACAATATGAAGGAAAGAGACACACAGGTTTATTTTTGCAGGACCCATTGTGAGGAGGAAAATACGAACTTCTACAAGATATTCTTTCAATCATTCATGCAGGGGATCCATTAGCACAATAATATGATGCTGCTACACCTCCAAGAAGGTGCCTTGTTCTAGAGATCTTGTTGAATCTAGCTAGAAACGTTAGTTCATTTTTATGGTGTGCTCAAGAGAACAGGAATAAAAATCAGCCTACTCTTGGAGCTTGTTGTGATAGTGATTTGCGCCATATAGAAAGAAAAGTAATATAAGTCAATGAAGAATACAAGCAATTGGGTCATGGTTACAAGACTGGAAACCACGGTTTGGGTTTCTCCTGCTCCTGCATTGCCTCTATTATTACATGAAACGGCCCATAATAAATCTAATTGGAAGGATACATATGAAAAACCTCCACTAACCACATCAAATGTGAAGCAAAAATTACAATTTCCAAAGCTTCTAACAGAATTCCAGCGGGGGACTTCAGGGAATCCAAAACTGGTTACTCGATATCGGAGGAAGATAAAAAAGAAGGAAGAGCTTGCAAGTGATGATGAACTATATGAGCACCCTACTACAACACTTTACCATACAAATCAGGTATTTTATCTGGCAGTTCATGTTCTACTTGTAGATGGATAAATGTATGTGGTTATTGGCCCAAGTTGAAGTAACATTTTTCTAAAGGAAGACTTGACGTAGCTCGTCAAAAGCTTATTGATGAATTGATAGTATTCACTGCAATCAAGGGTGTAAAATTTGTGTTGTTCTTTGATGCCATGATGTCAGATCTCCCAAATCACAAGGAAACATTTATAAATGTTGACATCATATTTGAAACAAATGCATCGGCAGATGCTTGGATAGAAAAAGAGGTGGCAACACTAAAGGAAGATGGATGCCAAAATTTTTGGGTTGCTACATATGATTCTTGTCAAAAACAAGCTGCACATGGAGCAAGTGCATACATATGGAGAAAAATCAGCAAGGCACCAAACTAGCCCGAAAAGGATCGAACACAATTCAACAAACAATTTCAAAACCCATCACATTATGGACCCTTGGCAATATTTATTTTCCAGCCAAGCAGATCAAACCGGCAACTCAACAATTCGAGACCTAGGTAATTAGTTTTAATTTATTTTATAATTAGATAAGTTTCATGCTCCTAGATATTAGGAATTAGTTCTTTAGTTAGCAATAATTTTGGATCTGAGGATTTCCTCAGATATTGTAAAAAATGTCTATATATTTCAGGATTTTGATGTAATAGAGGTTCGACATCATAGATCGAGAGTACTGTAGCTTTTATTTCACCATTTTTAGTAATCAAAGGGATAATTTGCAGCTATATTTTAGGAATTATTTTGCAATAAATTTTTATGTTGTGTTTCTTGTATTATGGTTTTGTATGATTTTTATACATGCCATATTTCCATCTTCCATATTCTATTTCATCAGTTATTTTCCATAAGGTTAACATACAGAATTCCTATTTAAAAGCTCTGTTTTGTTTGGAAATACAATTTTGTGTTTTATGTCTTCCAAATTGGTGAATTCATGGTTGACGTGCTCACCAGGACCTCTCTACTTATTCAAACCCTACACTACATCAAATAAATTTCAAAAATCCATCATTAAGTTATTGCTACCTTGCTCATATTTTTGGTTGCGTTGTAACCCTTTGTTATTTCAAACATAGCTATAATAACTCCTTCCCTGATCCGACATCATACCTTCAAACTTTCAAAACCATTGAGCATAATATCTAGCCTAAGAATTTGATTGATCTCCAATCATCTCAATCGATAGAGAGATCTCACGGAGAGAGCCCTCTCCAGCTTGGTAGGGATAGCTACCAAGCCAAAAGTAGGTTTGAGGTTACCTCATTCGACCACCATTCTCAACCTTGGGAAGTTGTTGGGACTAACACAAGCAAGGAACTTTTCACCTTGGATTCTCCCATAAGGCATAAAAGAGATAGAGTTAGTACTTTTGGGGAGCAAGTTGTGGCTCCAATGCTCCACTATTGGAGCTAGTGATGTTCATTGCATTCATGTACCTTGGGAATTTTACTTAATATTTAAAGCCTAATGGCTGACACATTTTCATGCATGGATTGTGAATTTTTTTAATATTGTTCCGCGAATATTTATGATTCATGTTTGTTTTCACCTGTACTAAAGTAGTTGAACTATTTCAGTTATTTTAGTGTTTATCTAAATGAAAATTTGTTTTAATGGTTGTAACAATTGTTGCATCTATGTGGAATATTCTTCTTAATGTTAGACGGTTATATTTTCACTTGTGCGCGCTTGTAGTAGGATGGTACTATTACCTTTCTCTTATAGGCTCACCTTTCCTCCATATGTAGTAGAAGAACCTTGATACACCTACAACCGAACAATCACCAAACACACTTACTTGTTTTCACAAAGGCACGTATACACTTCTCTTTCCTTCTGAAAGTTAAAGCCAAGGAAAACCTATAGGAATATATGGAAACTGGGGTGCTCTAGATGTGGCTCCTATTCCAAATGGTGTGATGTCTAATTTGGACTTCACTTTAGGATACCCCCTTGGTTGATGGATTTCAAGCACCGTCAATAGTATACAAATAATATTTCAGAGTTTCTTAGTACATAGATCATAGGTATTTTCAATGCTAGGTAACCTTTCAGAACCTTACCTAAGTAGATCTAGCTCAATGATATATATTAGAACCAACAATTGTGTAGAATATGTAGAAGAATATTTCTGATAGTAGAATATAGCTAGTTACTTTTAAACATAAATTGATCACATAAAATAACATGTTTGATCTTGACATTAGTTTTTCAATGAAGGTCTTGGTTGCATGTATTAAAGTGTGAGAGATATTAATCCTTTTATACGTTGTTGCTCAAAATAACATAGATAAAAAACAACTCTAAATTTATTGTTAGAGCTCCTGAGAAAACTTCTGTGATAGATTTTTTTTTTACATAATATTTTTTTATATTAAAAATAAACAATATACACATAGGATGATATAGTATAGCTAATCATCTCTCACTTACTATGATAATGGATACAAAAACGTTAGAGTAAGTTGACACTGAAGCTCTTTGGCATCTCTAACCTTTGAGAAGCCTTTAGTATTAACTTTGGAATATACATTCTCTGGATATATATTTTGAAAGGAGGACATAGAACAACTAAGGCATTCAAAAGCAGAGAGTATAATTTCTCAATTGAAAACATAACAACAACTCGATGCGATGCTATAATCCATCACAAGTCAAGAGAATAAATTGATGTGATTCATCAAGAAGGGTTGATATCTTGTACATAAAGCTACAATAATTTATTTTTCTTCTGTTTTCTTGTCTGTACTTGGGTTCTAATATCGCCTTGGTCATCACATCCGAAAAAAAAGTTTGTTGTTGACATTAGGAAACAAATATAATTTTGTTGTTGAAATCAGGTTATTTCTATTTAAGTTGATAGAACAATATTAATAATTATGTTGATGCTATTGATGCCGCTGAAACTAGATATATAAAGGGAAACTCTGGGTTTATCGTTTCTTCTTGAGAGGGCTCCCACTTAAGAGGAGATAAGGTTAAAATTCAGTTTGAAGAAAGAAAGGTAAAATGAAGTTGTTCGAGAATACAAAATGGTTATGTCTCTTAATGAGTATGATTTCATGACTAAAGAGGAACTTATCAATACTATTATAGAGCCTCATGTCTGCTTCATTTTGACACTTCCTTTCTCCTACTTTTCCTCCATTTTGTCATCATCATCAGCTCAAATAAGCATTAAAATGCAAGTTTTTGACATGGCAAGGTATTTAAATGACCTATATTTCATATTCAGTAATGTTCCTTATTATTAGACAAAAATTTGCATTAGCTATAGAATTAACGTGATTCGTCAGTTGATCCGCCTTTCTGTAGCCATCTCCACGGATCACCCAGTTTTGAGGTGCCAACAGAGCAATGAAGTATGTGGGCAGGTGGATATTTATCCCCTCATGGATTTCATCCTATCCAACCAAGCCAAATCATGCAGGGAATCATTTAGTTGCGTAATCAAAGGAGCGGTCAACATGTAATATTCAAACTTTTCCATCAGATTATTGAAATATTAGAGTTATTACATTTCTTAAATAATTAAGTAAATAATAGGTTGGATGGACCCATAAAACCCATAGATGAATAAAATCCAATTTCGTTGTTTGAATCTGGGTTGTTAGATAGTAGATCAACATTATGGAGTAGTGGAAAAGCTTATTAATGAAGGAAGAGTGGAGATCATGCAATAGTAATGAGGAAGATCATGGAGATAGTGGAGGAGTCAAGGTAAGACCATGGAGCAATAAAAGTAAGATCATAGAGAAATAATGATGAAGTGATGGAGGAAGTGGTGCATTAAATGCACACATTATGGAGAGAGAGGAAACTAAATATAGAGATCATGGAGATCATGGAGAGACAAAGCAGTCTTCATGGAGGCTAGTGGCCACATATGAAGCGCAGTAATGAGGTGGGCCAAGGCTAGGGGATTCTCACAAAGCATAAAAGGAACATGAAGGTAGCCATAGAACTCAGATTTCAGATTTGGATTCTAGATCTTGATTTGTCAATGGACATTTCTTTGCACGCTTCGGCTGTTTAGATAAGTCTGCAGTGTTTTTTAGCACACGAGTGTTCTCGAGCGAGAATCCCACCCTTACCCACGAGGGACTTTGAGTGCCTACTCTAGGAATGTTTCTTGAGCAACCATTCATCATCAGGTATTGGTACCACATTCAACCCCTCTCTATAGCACATTCAGATTCAGGAATTACGCATTCCTGCTTGAGAGTTTGAGAGGAGGAAGGTAATTTCTAGAATTTCAACTAGGAAACTGGTCGAGGGATCATCCTTTCGATTTGTGCTTCTAGTTCAGTCTTCCAAGAGCAGCATATTGATATCTGGCATCAGGCCATCATTATACACCTCCATGCAGCAGCAGTTCCCCTAGGAATTTCACAGTCCAATCCTCTATATCCATTAGAGGAAGGAAGTTTCCAGTATTTTAGCTAGAAATCCTATGAGGGATCATCCCCTCACTTTGGTGAGATTGTTTCCATCATTATTGAGCTGAATTTTATCATCTAGTAATAGGCTATAGCTTCAACCTCCCTCACAGTGCATTCCATTCCGACAGTTGTGTATTCAATAGCTGCAATCCTGAGAGGAGGAAGGAGGAGCTAGATCTCAAGCTTCTAGCTTGGAGATCTAAAGGAGGGATCAACCCTTCATGCATTGAACTGATTGTATATCATTTCAGCCATCTTGTCTTCAGTTCATGCAGTAGATCTGTATACCCAACAGTAATATATTGCAAGACCTGGGAGGGTGATTTTCCAAGGTTTTCCTATTTGGAAATATTTTTTGGCTTATTTTTGGTTTTCATCATAGAGCCCGAATTTTAAATCCCGTCATCATCTGAGCTCCAGAACAACTAGATCTATGCATTCTCTTTCATCCAGCAATTATATTTCCAACATTATAGAAGGGACAGCGCAGTATGGCCTCCAACATATCAACATTTACGCAGTGCCTTTGATGAGAGGACTTCATGGTCACTCTAGCCTTCCTTGTTGCCTTAAGTGTTTCTATTTTTTAGCATTGTTGTACATTATAATCCACCTCCATATTAATCAAATGACTTAGTTGTTCTGTCTATTTTTATGGTGTATTTAGTTTATTTTTTCATTTTTGTAGTTTCCATATTTTGTGTTGTGTAATACTATCTTTTCCCATTTTGGGATATTACAGTGGTATCAGAGCATGATCTTTGTCTCAGCTTGTGGGCACTACAACTTATGACATCAGAAGAAGAAGCAGAATGTAGACATCTAAAATGATGGAGGGATTAAGTTTTTCCACACTTATCTTCAGATCTATGCTGGATCTCTCCAAGGAGGTCAAACAAATGATAATGGAGAGGCAAAAAGATACCTCAAGAAGGTTTCAGAATGAGGAAGGTCCAAGCACTTCCTATCAGCAACAGAAGAAATCGACAACGCAGAGAGCTCCAGAACAATCTACTATGTCTGCTTTCTTTGAAGAGGAAGGTGAATGGCATGGAGATGGAGAAAACTTGGAGCATGAGACTCTAAGTAATTATCTTGCAGAGTACAAATCTCAAACAAGAGCATTCAAGGAGAATCTAACTCTCGAACAATTTTTCTAGCTCAAAGAAGAACGAAGATCCTGCAACAACAATAGAAGAAAGAGGCACATACAAAATAGATTTGTGTTGCCCACATTTGATGGATCATCCATAAGCACAAAAAAGGCTTGGAGGAAGAATTTAGATGCATTCTTCCAGCTACACCCAGTAACAGAAAGAGAGGCTTTTGAGATTGCAGCCCTGCACCTTGAGGGTGAAGCAAAGGATTGGTGGTTCAATCATTTGAAACATGCAAGAGTGACTACTTATGTAGACTTCACTAAAGGGTATTAAAGAATTTTGATAGAAGAAAACTGTATACACTTTCCATAAAGACATTTCCCATCATTGATGAAAAATTACATGAGGAGAAAAAGGAATATGTCAGCATTATCACTCCGAAAAAGGGGCAACTACTACCATCACCACTTGAAAAAGTACTTGCATCAGGTGAAGAAGCATTCACATATTTTCAAGATGGTCCTGAGCACTTGACATTGAGAGTCCCATGCATGATTCAGGAGATGGATGAGGAAGAAGAGGCAGATATCAACGCTAGTGCAGCAGTAGAGGAGCAACCATCACCATCACCAACAGTTGGAGAAGACATTGCACCAGTTGGAGGAACTCTTGTATATTTGCAAGACGTTCCCAAGTTTCAGTTGATCCAAGGTTTGCAAACATTTCCATCCCATATTATTTCAGCACCTCAGCTAGATATTTGTGGGGTCATGCCATTAGGGTAATTTCATAACCAAGGATTAGAACACCTTGCTGATTTGGAGCAACAAACTATCACTGCACAGAGGACCCTTGATTTTTTCAAGGAGGAGATGTATAGCCATCCCATTTTTTTCATTGTTTAGCTACACACAACAATTTGTGTTGAAGTGTGGAGTTTCGGAGGATAAGATGAGCATATTCCTAATCAGTACAATGTCAAGCTATGGGTTTAGCATTGTGTATGACCATGAGACAACAGATGCACCATCATGTAGATCAGAAGCACTGTCATTGAGGAGCAGTGATGAGTTGGGAGCCTAATTATTCTTGGATCATTCCAAGGACTACTTCACTCATGAAGCATTGGAGGGACAAATGATAGATGGTAGACATCTTGTGATGGATAGAATTTTCCATTTTTAGGATGGATTTTTCTTGATGAGCATCTCATAGCTCAAAGAGGAGTTTCGAACTACAACATATTTAGAACCTCATGGGTTTTATCGGGCCATCGATGAGAGGATATCATGGAGAGACCTCAAGGAGGGTGCATTTCAACATATCATGGAGTGTAAATATTATCATTAGATTATGGAGGATGGTATTCTCCATTGGGTGGATACCAAGTTGGAGCATGATAGGAGTCACCACCCACATTTAGATGGATAGGTCAGCATGATGAGCAAGTGGTTGGAAGGGTACTTTCAGATCTATGATACAGGGTAGCAATAAGCATGGATGCGCTGCTTGTTTTTTGGTGAGTATGGTTACTACCCAACGTTTCACATTTATATGATCCATACCTTGCATAGCAATGGTGTGATGCAACAACAGGAGGCATGGTTGCACTGGTTATTGTTGAGATAGTTTGGTGATCACATGACATATCCTATGTCAATGTATGTATTATTGTTTGGGACATTGCATAGAACTCACATGATGTGGTAGGAGGGAGCTTGGTTGTATTGTTCTGATATGAAATTCTACATGTCAATCAATATTGTTGCTCCATGATTTTCATTATGATGATGTGAGGTGGCAGCAAGAATCCTTGTTGCTTTAGTTACTCTTGGGAGAATATGGGATGACATTCTCCCATACCTTGCATGACGATGATGGAGGATGGCAATAGGAGGCCTTACTGCATCGACTTTTTTTAGGAGAGTATGGCCACCATACTTGGTATGACGATGAGGTAGTGTGGCAACAAGAGGCATTACTATGGTGGCTTCTCTTGAGAGAGTATGACTAATACACTTGGTATGATGATGGTGTGATGTGGAAGCAAGAGGCATTGCTACAGTGGCTACTATTGGGAGAGTATGGTTTGACATTTTACATGTCCATCCATATGTCTCTACTTCTTATTTTGCATATTGTTTATATGATTCTTGGAGCAAGCAAGGACAATAGGGACAATGATGGGGGCATAGAGAGATGCATTCTACTCTATGTAGCATGGTTTGGAGAGATAGTTCATGAGTTGGGACTTTCCACTGTGGGAAGAAACCATTTCACTTTATATATCTCATGCATAGAGGAGGCTCTTGTATAGCATATGGTTTCCACTTGGAGATTAATTGATGAGGATAGGCCTCTAGCTTCACAGTTGGAAGCCATTCTAGACATTCTAGAGTGGAAGTTATGGAGTTGGGCATTCATAATACATTGGAGCACATGGGGATAACTTCCATATGAGGATGCCATTTGGAGGGAGATGGATTGCTGCAGCATCTAATTTTTCAGTTGCTTGAGGGCAAGCAAAATTTTGGCGGGGAGGACGGTAATATTCCAAATTTTCCATAAGATTATTGGAATATTAGAGTTCTTAATTTTCTTAATTAATTAAGTAAATAAGAGGGTGGAGGGACCCATAAACCCCATAGATGAATAAAATACACTTTTTTATGTGAATGTGGGTTGTTAAATAGTATATCAGCATTATGAGGTAGTGGGGCAGCTTATTAATGAATGAAGAGTGGAGATCATGCAATAGTAATGAGGAAGATCATGGAGATAGTGGAGGAGTCAAAGTAGGATCATGGGGCAATAAAAGTAAGATCATAGAGAAATAATGATGAATTGATGGAGGAAGTGGTGCATTAAATGCACACATGATGGAGAGAGTGGAGACTAAATGTAGAGATCATGGAGATCATGGAGAGACAAGACAGTATTCATGGAGGCTACTGGCCACATGTGAAATGCAGTAATGAGGTGGGCCAAGGCTAGGGGAGGCTCACAAAGCATAAAAGGAAGATGAAGGCAAACACAGAACTAAAATTTTAGATTTGGATTTTAGATATTAATTTTTCATTTGACATTTCTTTGCACACTTCATCTGTTTAGCTAAGTCTGCAGTGCTGTTTAGCACACGGGTGTTCCCGAACAGGAATCCCACCCTTACCCACAGGGGAATTCGAGTGCCTACTTTGTGAAGGTTTCTTGAGTAGCCATTCATCATCAAGAACTGGTGCGACATTCAATCCCTCTCTACAACACATTCAAATTCATGAATTACAAATTCCTGCTTGAGGGTTTGAGAGGAGGAAGGTATTTTCTAGAATTTCAGGGAGTAAACCGGTGGAGGGTTCATCCTTTCACTTTGTGCTTCTAGTTCAGTCTTCCAAGAGAAGCATATTTATATCTGGCATCAGACCATCATTATACACCTCCATGCAATAGCATTTCCCCCAAGAATTGCACAATCTAGTCCTGTAGATCCATTAGAGGAAGGAAGTTTCCAGTATTTCAACTGGAAATACTGTGAGGTATCATACCCTCACTTTGGTTAGATTTTTTCCATCATTCTTGAGATGAATTGTATGATCTAGCAGTAGGCTATAGCTTTAGCCTCATTGACAGTGCAGTCCATTTCAACAGTTGTGTATTCAACAGCTGCAATCTTGAGAGGAGGAAGGAGGAACTAGATCTCAAGCTTCTAGCTTGGATATCTGGAGGAGGGATCAACCCTTCATGCATTGATTTGATTGTATATCATTGTATCCATATTATCTTCAAATCATGCAGTAGATTTTCATACCCAGCAGTCATATATTGCAAGTCCTAGGAGGGTGATTTTCCAAGGTTGTCCAATCAAAAAATCCTTTCTGGGTTATTTTGGGTTTTTATTATAGAGCCCGAATTTGAAATCCCGGCATCATCTGAGCTCTGGAACAGCCAGATATACACATTCCCTTTCAACCAACAATTATATTTCCAGCATTTTCAGAAGGGAGAGTGCATTATGGCCTCCAACATGTCAGTAGTTATGCAGTGCCTTTGATGAGAGGACTTCATGGTCACTCTAGCCTTCCTTGTTGGCTTGAGTGTTTCTATTTTTTATCATTGTTGTACATTGTAATCCACATTCATATTAATAAAATGACTCATTTTTTCTATCTATTTTTATGGTGTATTTATTTTATTTGTTCATTGTTGTAGTTTCCAGCTATTTTGTTATGTATTATCGTCTTTTCCCATTTTGGGATATTACATAACACATGTTGAACAAGCAAGCGAAGATTCCAAGACAATCATGCTTCACGATTTTCTTTGTTAAATAGAAAATCATGAAGAAACACAATTCTATTATCTATTGAAAGTTTAATATAGGATTTGTTTAGTCTAAATAGGTGTAAAAGCCTCGAACTGTTTCTTGTTGCAAATTTCAACACTCCCTCTCAATAAGAAAGGAATCAATCTATCCTAATATGGTACCTTTGGAATGTTCTTGAATGCAACACTTCCTAGTGTTGTTCACACATGCAACTCCCTTGGAACTGAATAGCCTCCAAAAAACTGAATCAGTATAATGCATCTATCATCAGAGTCTTCTGACTATTGGATCCTAGTGCACATGTCTACTGGACTCTCTGCGCTGATGACATCTACATCCATGCAATATGCACTGTTTCCAACTCTGATATGCACCCCAGTATCTAACACCTGTCACTATGATTTATGTCCTTCTGACATCTAACTGCATCAATATAACCGATCCTTCCTTCTATTGTTGTACTGTGAGCTCCTCATAGCTAGGTTCGATCCAAGAGACACACCATCTCAATGAATCCTGCCCAAATTTCTTCTTGGGATTAATTATACACATCGCCCCACCTCACACCTGGAGGTAAAGATGCATGTACTCCCTCTGCCCATATGGCTCTAAATTTCCCCCTTTTGGAGGTCTCTGCTTGAGTGGAATCTTCGGCTCGATATCCTCTCTGCTTCTCCAATTATGGCTGCTCCATAACCTTCTGAGACTGCTTTTGAGGCTACATGTTGAGAGATAATTTCTCCCTCTTAACCACCAAGTCTTTAACCACTGCTTTGCTCCTCAAATCCTTGCATGCATCCTCAACCTTGAGAGCATACAAATTCTTGACTCTTGAACCGATGTGCTTCACATGTCCTGTGGCTACGTGTTTAAAAAAAACTTTTCCTTTTCTAAACATCACTTCATAACCACGGTCTTCCAATATAGCTACAGAGACAAGATTCTTCTAAAGGCTTGGAACATACAAAACATCTGCTAGTATGAGAGGGGAGCTAGACTCCCTATGAAAGGTAATTGTACCTATGCTGGTAGTGCTATACCTCCTGTCATCTCCAAAATCTATGTTCTTCTAGAGGTCCTTCTCCTCCATGTCACTGAAGAGATCTTTATTTTTAATATCCCAAATTGGGAATAGCTACACTATTGGGAATAATTTGAGTTATTACCAATGCAGAGCTTCAACAATATACAAATATAACAATGGAAAGACCAGTGATACATTAACACATAAAATGTCGGAAGAATCAAATAGCCATCATTTATGTCATAGCAGCATAAGATATACAAATCAGTGAGGAAATGGTCACTCAAGCAAGGCACTACAAGCCTCAAGAGACATGTACATGAAAATATGAAGAACACTACTACATGGACAAAGCCTTAGGCTATAACTACACAGTTTTATATGGAACAACTGCTGAAACACATGTCAATACATATATATGAAAATATATGGTTCATACAATCATTGGGAGAGAAGATCTAAGCTCCCAATCACCACCTCAAGTCAATCCTGGAAGGGTTGGCTATAATACACAAAACCAGCAAAATGTCGAAGTTGCTGGGTAGCAACAACAACTCAAGAACTAGAAATAAGTGGAGAAGACTGAATATGCTGCAAACAATGACAAGATCTTCTCCAATGTATCTCTAGAGTGAAAGTCTGATCCTCTCACCTAAGATCTCACCCTCCAAACAATCTGCTAATCCCTCACAGCAATTGCTCTCCAAGAATAATGTTGTCTAAGAAAGGGACTATGCTACTAATGATGGTAAGTGGTTGTCCTGGTGCCAAAGATGGTGGAATATACTCATAAACATCCCTTACTAATCTCCCAAGGGAATGGAATCTCCCTCCTCTGGAAAACTAGCCAAGGGTGGTGTTGTAGAAAACCTCCCCTGCAACACCCAACAACACTGCACAATCTCCAGGTGAAACTACGCTGATGAAGAAGGCTGATGCTTGACATCAATGCCTAAATATTGGGAATGGGGTGCAATGCTCCAAGAAGGAGAGGAAATACTAAACAAGACTCCCTTGTGCTAAGCAGCACTGCAACTCTGCTGAACAACAAGAGACTACAACAGGTCTAAAAGACCGAAGATGAATAATACTAGATATCCCTCACAATGGCTGCCTTGCCCTCCTTTTAAACAATGTGAGCTCGCTCTCCATGGGTCCCACTCATGGTGGCTTCCCCTTTAAGGAACCTTCCCTCCTCTTTCACTGCGTTGTCCCACAAGATGCCTTCCACCTCTTACCACTGCACTATTTGACTTGGTCAAACTTGACCTAGTCCTCTTGCAAAAAGTCTCTTTTCACACATGGGGTGTGAAATCCAGCTATATAAGTGATCCTCTTTCACACTAAGAGGATTTTTATTCCCTACTCATGAAATGAATGGGTCTCCTACCCATCTTCTTCATCTCCTATGTGAAAATGGAAAAAATTAATATTCCATAAAAATTTCGAATATTACAATCCTCCCCTCTCAAAGATTGCTTGTCCTCAAGCAAGTGCAAGGATATACTGATTTATTTCCCCTTACTATCCCTGTAGTATCAATGCATGATGAACTCCTCCAAGAAAAGGATTCCATATCATCAATCAAGTGTCCAAGTTTTCCCTCCAACATATGCAATCTAGCTTTTGGTGAACATCCCCAAATAGCTTATCATGTAGAAACAAATATCCATGGAGGAACAATGGGTTGTCTAAGACTCTCCTTGAGGCATGAGATCTGATATAAAATGGGACTCATCATCCCCATATGAATCTCCCATCCCTAAGCAGTCATCCATACAACATAAGATGCCTCCCAACATGGCAACTCATAGAGATCTCCCTCCACCTTGAGCTCCGGAAATGAAGGTGGGCTGAGAATATGAATATGGAAAGCTTCATATCTTGCCCCATGTTGTCCTACTCTCCACTTATGATTAGTGTGGAGTGTGTGCTGATCATGGGTTGCAAAATTATTTCCCTCAAGTGGCAAAATGAAGAGCAATCCTCCAAGGACCTCTCCTCCATCAATGAAGAACAAGCTGGCCCAAGACACTTCATCCATGATGAATAGGACATGATCATCATAGAATATCTCAATGACATGTTTGCTATAGGTTACACCATGTGCAACAAGGTAAAAACAATGTCTCATAGGGTTACAATGTAATCTCATCCACTGCATTTGCAGACAATAACATGGCAAGCACTGTACAGAAAATATCACCTCTACTATTGAATAGTAAATAGATGAGTGAACCAGAAATACAAGATCAAGTACATGCCCATATACATATAATGGATGGATATCATCATCAAACTCATGGCCCACCTCAAAAGAAGGAAAATAGGTGGTTGCGGTGGCCATGTCTCCCCTCATGTTCCTATTAGAACATGCAATACATAAACTATGGGAATCACCTCCCCTCAATGACAAATTCAGCCCTTGTGTCTTACTCAAAATAATGCCTCCCATAAATATACCAAAAACATTAACAATTTTGATCATGATCAGCAACAAAATATGGGGACCACTGGTGGTTTCATGTGGTGCTTGGAGGTACCAACAGTCTCCCAAGTGGATGCAACGCAGTTTTAAAAACCGTTGTTTCAGAAATGTACAAGGAAAAATGCTTTGAAATACAATTCTAATCATATAAGCTAGTTGAGCATGTGTGGAGTGGAAAATGATTTTCCCAAGTTCATGTGTAAGGTGGTTGTCCCCATCATATGGTTTGGCCCAACTTTGCTCATGGAGCAACAGGAAAAATTTTCCCCTTCGAGGAGCCATGCACTGCAAAATAATGATAAGAGTATGCAAATCAAAAATTGTAAACACAAGGCTCTTACCATAGGCTGGAAGTAATATGATATATGGATCCACGTGTGTGACCCTGCTCCCAAGTGACAGCGTTGTGAGCTCTTGCAGAAAGGCTCTTGCCCATGCCAATATTTGTCCCTTGACATGCTCCTTGTCAAGGACTCCTCCAATGATGCTGCTATAGATATGAAGCACCTTCCAAGATGGAAATGCCTCTTGATTATTCCAAGGAAAGGATTAGTCCCTTTTCACTATGAGACTGCCCTCCTCTACTTCAGAAACACTATACATCATATGAGAGCAAATCTGCCTATGCTCTCTCTAAGATAGCTCAAGAAACCCAAGTGCTTGCTGCCTCTTCATGCTCACATCATGTAACTCATGTGACGAAGGTATCATGACTGATATATATACCATGTCATCACCATGTATCCCTACTCCATGTTTCTTAATGATGTAAACATCCTGCCACCTCTTCTCCATTCCCATCCTCTTGAAAAGAGGATATACCAAGTGATGGCCAAACTCCTTCAAGAGGAGCCAACACAGCCAAGCCTCATGCTTCCCGGTATCATATATTTTCAAGTGGCTAATCAGCTTCTTGCTCCTCATCCACACCCACTTGAATCCTTGTGGATGTCTTCTCCTCTTATTTCCATTGGTTTTCCTCTCATGAGGATCACCATTCTCCCAAGCTATATCTTCCCCTTTGCATTTCATGTAAGTTTGAAATGCAGCTCCTTGGAGACCTTCTAGATAAGATTTATCACCCATGACTATGTTGGATCCATGAGGACCCAAATGTGATGGAGGTAATATCTCCTCTCCACCCATGTTTAACAGCGCTACTAATTCCTCCAATGGTGTAGCAGTTGTTTCAACCTCTGGTTCAAAATTTGTTTCATTGTTTTTCATGAGAGTGTCATGGTGTGTTTTATCCTCCAATTGTTCACATTCCAACATCAATGGTTGAATTTAACTCATCAAAGAAGCATGAGGATGGTGGTTTACTTCCTCCTTACACAGTGCAGTGCAATCAAGATTCTCTAAAATAGCAAAGTGTGTTGATTCCTAGACCTTTAAAGATGAATTCTCACATTCTTTTAAATGTTCTTCTGAAATAAAAAGTGGGAATTTAATCATACCTTGATGGATCTTGGGATGTTCTTGTGTGGCTGCAATGGCTTTACCTTCCGATGCAATGGCTGCCTCCTCTATAGATATAGAAGGCTTCTCCTCCAAAGTTGTAGCAGCGTTGGTGCAATCCTCCTCCCATGGTGGTGTGGACCTTTCCTCCTTTGTTCTCTCTCCATCAAAGGTTTTGATTAACCTTTGAGAAAATTTTGTAAAATAACTTACCCTTGAATGGACCAAGGGTTTGAACCACCAAACAGAGGCCTCATCCTCCATGTGCAGCGCTGCAATCTCTATTGCTTCTTTCTCTACCACTGGATGTAGCAGAAAAAATGCCTCCAGCTTCCTCACCCAAGCTCTTGCTGAAGTAACCCCATCAAATGTAGACAATAGGAAACTATTGCCTCTGATTTCCTTTCTACTGTAGGGCCTTCTCTCCTCCTCCTACTAAATAAACTGTGGGAACGTTGTAGTTCCCCTAAATTCTCTAGAGTAAGATTTATATCCACCCAGGCACTTACTTAAGATCTGATGATCCAAGTATCCTCCATGCCTATCTTCCTTGCCTTAATAAGAATAGGAAGTGCATGGACCTTCCTCTTCCTCTCTTCGCTTCTCCTCCTTGGGGAGGCTCTTCTTTGTCCTAAAAATAGATGAGAGAAAGCTCATCTTCTCCATCATTTTGATCTCTGCTTCTCCTCTTTATTCTTATGATAGCTGGATCTCACAGGCTGAGCCAGAGATCATGCTCTGATACCACTGTAATATCCCAAATTGGGAATAACTACACTATTGGGAATAATTTAAGTTATTACCAATGCGGAGCTTCAGCAATATACAAATACACCAATGGAAACAACAGTGATAAATTAACACATAAAATGTCGAAAGAATAAAATAGGCATCATTTATGTCATAGCAGCATAAGATATACAAATCAGTGAGGAAATGGTCATGCAAGCAAGGCACTACAAGCTTCAAGAGACATGTACATGAAAATATGAAGAACATTGCTACATGGAAAAAGCCCTAGGCTATAACTACGCGATTTTATATGGAAAAACTACTGAAACACATGTCAATACATAGATATGAAAATATATGGTTCATAAAATCATTGGGAGAGAATATCTAAGCTCCCAATCACTACCTCAAGTCAATCCTGGAAGGATTGGTTATAATACACAAAACTAGCAAAATGCCGGAGTTGCTGGGTAGCAACAGCAACTCAAGAACTGGAAATAAGTGGAGAAGACTGAAGATGCTGCAACCAATGACAAGATATTCTCCAATGGATCTCTAGAGTGAAAGGCTGATCCTCTCACCTAAGATCTCACCCTCCAAAAAATCTGCTAATCCCTCACAGCAAATGCTCTCCAAGAATAACATTGTCTAAGAAAGGGACTGCACTGCTAATGATGGTAAGTGGTTGGCCTGGTGCCAAAGATGGTGGAATATGATCATAAACCTCCCTTACTGATCTCCCAAGGGAATGAAAGCTCCCTCCTCTGGAAAACTAGCCAAGGATGGTGTTGTAGAAAACCTCCCCTGCAACACCTAGCAATATTGCACAATCTCCAGCTGAAACTGCACTGATGAAGAAGGCTAATGCTTGACCTCAATGCCTGAATATGGGGAATGGGGTGAAATCCTCTAAGAAGGAGAGGAAATCCAAAACAGGGCTCCATCGTGCTAAGCAGCATTGCAACTCTACTGAACAACAAGATACTGCAACAGGTCTAAAAGACCGAAGATGAATAATACTCGATATCCCTCACAATAGCTGCCTTGCCCTCTTTTTAACAATGTGAGCTCCCTCTCCATGGGTCCCACTCATGGTGGCTTCCCCTTCAAGGAACCTTCCCTCCTCTTTCACTACGCTGTCCCACAAGATGCCTTCCACCTCTTACCACTGCACTGTTTGACTTGGTCAAACTTGACCTAATTCTCTTGCAAAAAGTCTCTTTTCACACATGGGGTGTGAAATCCAGCTCTATAAGTGATCCTCTTTCACACTAAGAGGATTATTATCCCCTACTCATGAAATGAATGGGTCTCCTACCCATCTTCTTCATCTCCTATGTGAAAATGGCAAAAATTAATATTCCATAAAAATTTGGAATATTACACTATTCCCCATCATATGGAACGAAGCACCGCTGTCTAAATACCATATGCATGCCATTACAGTGTTGGCATGCATGAAATGAGAGTATAATAAATCTCAAACTGTGAATCCAATGATTCACATGCTGTAACTGCAGGCTCCTTCTTGCTTTCCTTCTTTTGTGGAAAATTTGTAGCATATTGCCCATGCTCGTGACGGTGAAAGCATATGATCTTGGAAAAGTATTTCTTGCCTACTTCGCCTTGGGATTTGTTTCCCTTGGCCTTCTTTGCCTTATCGGCCAAGGCATAATCTTCCTCATCGTTAGTCTTGGATGAGGATCCATCCCTCATATTCTGCCTGAATTATTCTTGTACCAAATCCGACCAAAGTCGCTCCCAATCTGGTAACTTCCCTCCCATTCACCGAGTCCTGGTAACTATGCCAGCTATTGGGAAGACCTAGAAGTGTTAGGCTCACCAAGTCATCATCTTCTACAGTCACACCAGCACTTCCAAGCTCATATCGACATTGAGTGAACTTCGCCAGGTATGTTGGTATCGTCTCACCCTCCTCCTTCTTGATTTTCCTGAGCTTTTCCTTCAGCGCCAACTTCCTTTGGTCATTGATGTTCTGAAACAGATCTGTCAAGACCTTCCACATAGCATATGGATTCGCCTTGCAATGAAGACTCGAGACAATGTGATCTCGAACTCCCTCTAATAAGATCCTCCTCACCCTTACTACCTTCTTTTTCCAAGCATCAAGAAGAGCAGCGTCTACTAATGCAGGCTTGGGAATATCATTATCAATGAATTATTTCAAACCGGTGTCCTCCATAAATACCTCCATTCTGTCTTTCCATGAAATATAATTAGAACTGCCATCGAGTGCATATTCCAATCTTAATCCACTGAAAGTCATCTTGATCTGCTTGTCGCACCAACGAAAGTATCTACAAGTTTGAATACTATTCAACACAAACTCAATTTCTTCTCCACTATAGCGATTCCTGGCGCTTTGATACCACGTAGAAATTATACAAACAATATGTATACCAATGGATTAAATTTGATCATGAAATATACTAGAGAAAAATATTGAATCCTTCTACAATTATTTTGCAAAAATTTGATGCAGGAGCATCCTGCTTGATTTTCATTAAAATATTGTGTAAATAGGGGGTGATGTATTTTTAATTCTTTTATAAATTATTATGCTCATTTTTATTTAAATTAAGAGAGAATAATCTGAGTGTGAGTATTATTGTAAATATTCTCTTAATTAATTGAGAATATGAGGGAATTGGGTTGGGTAGATAATTTAGGGATTAGGAGTTCCTTAAATGGAACTTAGTTGACTCAAATAAGGGATAAAGATATTTTAGGATTTGGTTGAGATTTGTGTGGAGGAAATCATGGATTGGATTTAATTCATAATTGTGTATAAATATGAAGCTTGTGTGAGGATGGAGGATAGAGTGTGGAATACAGAGAGAGATAGAGGGAAACAGTGTGAGAGTTTTTGAAAAGACCGAGAGCTGAGAGGCCCACAAATGTAATATTCGGGAAATTGGTTTGAATCTGAATTTTGTATGTTATTATATACCAGTATTTTGTTTTCGTGGGATCTCTCTTCTTTGTATATGTTTTGAGCTGAATTGAATGTTGTTTTTAATGACGAATTTGATGAGGTTTCCATGTTAAGGAAACACAATTATTATTGTGTGCAAGGATTTGTTTTGTGTAGAATCCCTGCATCATTTGGTATCAGAGAAGAAGATCCATGCCTGGTGGGGTACTATCGGAGGTCTTGGAGGTTAGATTTTAGTGTGTGATAGAATACTGGAGGTTTGACTTAAATATTTGAATTGCATCCTCAGTGAATTTAATCTCTGTAGTTATATATATGTCGTATATGAGTGTGTTAACTGCAGGAACTGGAGGCGATTAGACTGGGACGTGAAGACCGAGTGGGGAAGTAGAATACGATGGTTATAGATTCAATTATAAAACCATTTCCAAACGACATTGACAGTGGCAATGCATTCCTGTAGAAACGCATTGTGAACTCTTTGTGATATAGAAACTTGTCCAAATGCTATGCTTTTAGCACTCGTGATTTCTGTTTTCCTTTTCTGCAATGCTCCGCCTTTGAAAGCTGGTTATTACCCTTTGCCTTTTTAGGATTTATTTTCCAACGCGACTTATCCTCTGAGAAAGCTATTTCTAAATATGGAATTGCTTGAAAGCACATTTTTTTGTGTGCAATTTACAGGGACAAGTCTCAGAGCAGGGGCTCCTGTTCTTAGCTCTTGTATTGATCAGATCACTGGTTTTCCTAGAATAGTCGACAGGCCAAAGCCAACATGCAACAGGTTGAATGCGTTGAGTAGGAAGTTGTGCGTGTGGAGATTGTAAAATTGCAAGAAATTGTATTCCTTCAAAAAGAAGTCGTGATCACCATCGCTAAGAATTGAATTCGACTAGAGGCGGAATCGACCAATGTATGAGAAGACCCAATGATGTGTAGTGAGCGCACAGTCGGACTTTTAATTCAGTCTTAGTTGTGGAGGACATTGGAGATAGCTCTTTGCGTTAATGTGCAGACCTAGGTGCCGAGACTGCATGAGCAGTTGGACGAGGTCACCGTGGAATTATGGTGTGCAGATAGTGTGATATGGACTTCATACCTATGTTAACAGCCCAACAATTGAGATTGTGTTCGCAATATTAAAGCATTTGTAGTGGAGTGCTAGTTAGAGTGTAGAAGCACAGTTGGGTGGACGCAATAGCATAGAATGCTGGTTCACACTGTAAAGGGAAACTGGGAACCAACGATGGTAACCAGTTTTGAAATCGCATTATATGCTTTCTAACAAGGGTCTGATTGAATTTTCTTTGATCCTCCTATGCGATGTCTCATGTTTAACAGCCATTCCAGTGACACAGAAAATGCCATAGAGAATTTCCTCTTTTGAATGACACCCACATTTGTCAATGATTCCATTTACATGGCAAACAATATTTCAGTTTTTTCATTCTTATGCAACGTCTCACCTATGGTAGTAATTTCAATATGGATGGTTGACATTTATAGTTAAAAGGCATTTGTGTTGGTAATTAGTGAAGTTGCATTCATGGTTGAATGGAATTTGCATTGGTAAATATTGGATACGTGTGACTTTTGAAATTTCTCCAGGTGTGTTGGTCAGAGAGGTGGAAAATCATTGTTTTATTGCTTCCAGTATATAGATCGTGGGCCCATAACCCACAGATCTACGAGTTTGGAAAATATGCAGTTTTTCTCGTTGTGAGCCACTTAAATCTAGAACGTTCAAGTGCAGTTGATACATAATGGAATTTTGTATAACCAGTTTGGTCGAGCTATTGAGTTTATGAGAAAATGTATTGGAAATACGTAAAGATTGGTGGTAGTGATGAGGGTTATGTTGGTCATGTGGAGAACGCAAGGAGACTCTAAAGTAAGTGCTCATTGAACGAATCAATATTCACTTGATTAAAGGTATCCTTAAAAATTTGGATGATTTAATTTCCCTTGTCATACTTGAGAAGTTAATATTTTTGTAAAAGTTATGAAAGAATGAAATTAATCCACAAGTTTAAGGAATGAAATTGGAGTCCATCTTAGGAATTGATGTGCGACTATGGTTCAAGTGTGGTTTGTGTTTGTTGCTACCAAATAAATGTTGAAACCACCATGTTAAAAGAAATTTTTGGAAAATTCCTATGAAGGAATTGTTTTGTACACTGAAGAGAGACGGTGTTGCATGAGAACCGTCACTATAGAGAAGGAGCTACATGGAAGTGCAGGAAAACTGCCTGCGCTAAGATGATGAGCGGGTTGAAGAGGTTATGGTATGAAGAGCATGCAAATATTCAAAGTGATAAAGACGACACAGAAGAGTGAAATCCAGAGAGTTGAAATTGCAAAGAGAAGGTTTATTAAATAACCTTGATGGGAACATAAGGTATGATAATTTAGAAAGGTATTTTTGAATGTTGAAAATTTAAAGGTTTATTTATTTTCATCATAAAATAAATCTTGGGAAAAATGGATTGCATTTCAATTTAAAGGCTAAAGTATCATGTGAAGTGATAAAGGGAGATGAGGTAATTAGTGACTTGTGATATTTTCATAAGAATGGAGTATGAGAGAGAGTGAATATTTTACATCATGACATTGTATTAAGGGTGGATGTTCATAGGGTATATTGTATAACTTGAATTAGAGTCAAAATATCCACTATTGTAATTATTGGAAGTCAAATCAGATGTTAAGGGAAAATGAAAATTTGGATAGCTTGAGTCAAGTTAAACCATTGAATTATCGTACAAGAGGGTGTATTGTTCATCCAAGATGAAGATTTGATGTAAATTATGGAGTCAAAGAGTCATAAGTCAAGTCAAAGGTTTGAATGTAATTGGGTGCATGATCGGCGGAGCCCGACACCCAAAGAATTGGTCATTGTAACACAAGCATTACTGAAGTTGTTGTTTGCAGCAAAGAGGAGAAAGAGAGTTGCCAGAAATGATCCCAAGACAGAGAACCGAAAGATACCTAGAGAAGGAAGAGAGCTTGTATTGCTGAATGGCAAGTATGAAGTCTTGTTGTAAAGGGGATTTGAATGAAATCCAAAAGTGAATAAATAAAGTTCATAAAGGAGGAGAAGATGACCGGTGCCAGTCATTTCAGAGGTTCTGAGAAAGACCGCAGCAGAAGGAAGAAGAAAGAAAATGCCAAGGCAAATGGCATATGGAATCAGTTGACTGATGAAGAGTATGAGCGAGAGAAAGTTGAGATAATAGTTCACCTTGAGTTATTGATGGAATTTTTGCAGAGAAATATGAAATATCAGAGACATGATTGGACCATGAGGAAGAAAGTGAAGTGGCAGAGGCTACATGCAAAGAGGGAACAACAGGTAAACGTACAGTTGACAGAAGAGATGAGGAAGCTTGAGCAGATGATGAGTGTGAAATTGAGATGTGAAGAACTCAGAGAGACTGAGTTGAAAATGGAAGTTTCCATTTATGGCCCAGAACAAGGTAAAATTCTGGGTGGAGAGATCAATGAGAAAGATCTCATGAGCTATTGGAATAGTTCAGAAGAGTTGGAATATATGTTAACAAGAGAAGCAGATGAGGCTATGAAGCCTTGTATTTTTAAAACTCATAGTTTGTGTATGTTTGCAGGATGTGCAGAAAATGATGGATAGTTCGGTGAAACTGTCACAGAGATGAATGAAACGCTTAAGGTGAAGTATGATGGAAAATGCCTTTCAGAGGAGGAAGGTATTGATTTGTTGCAGCAGAAAGAATTCATATATGAGTTCTTTTTTGGTATAAGACGACCAGTTGAAGCTGTTTTGGAGTAGAGGCTTAATGAAAATTCCGAATTGATATTCCAAGGAGGTAAACAAATGGATTTATTTAATGAAATTGATGACAAAATTTTGTAGTGTGATGATACAGAAACTAGGATAACTCGGGAAGATTGCCAGAAGAATAATGAAGCTGGGAATGAAGGTTGTGATGAAATGCCAGAAATATTTCACATGGAAATAGAGTTCTTGGAATGATGGCTTAAGGAACCTGAGGGATAAGTGAAGCTTGCACAACCTGATACAAAAGAGATTGCAGTTGCCGTGCATGATAGGGATGAAATGTTTTTAACATTTATAGAGTTGAGTGAATGTTATAACTTTTCAAATAATAATGTGGCTGTAGGTACAGAAGGAAAAATTAATAAATATAATGTTAAAATCAGAGAAATTGAGCAGAAAGTATTTGAAGTTGAGATGAAAGATTAGGAACAACAAGGAAGTTATGTCCTTAGAGACATAAACGAAACAAAAGTATTGATTCGGTAGGATAAAGATGAAAACAACCAGCAATTCAAAATGGGATTTACTAAAATCCAGAAGGACTATGATGGGAGATTGCTTCTTGAAGCATCAAAGGAGGCCGAAAGGTCTTGTATTTTTGAAACTAATAGTTTGTTGATGAATGCAGGTACAACAACGGATGAGAAATTTGTTACTATAGGGGAAATCAATGACTATAGTTGTGATCAAGGAGAAATTCTTGATTATTCTTCATTTCAGAAAGTTGAGTGTTCAATACAATTGGAGATGAAAGCATCAAACAAAGGAGTTACTCCAAGGAATTGGAAAAATAAATTGTTGGAGAGGCCAATGGAATCCGGTCGATAGAATGGGTGATGCTGATGTACAGCCAATTCGAGATTCTTTCAGAGTTTGGATAATAGAAGAATGGGTATCAGTGTTTCTACACGAGTATGTAATTCCTAAAATAAAGATGATGTGGTATGGAAAAGCAAGAGTTACATTTGATATTATTCTCAAAATACTATTCTGGGAATCATGTGATGAATTATAAAATGGATTTGATACTTTAAAGGACTAGCGACAGAACAGAGTTTGGAATCCTGGAGGGACCAAGTCATTGAGACTTGTGGCTGTCACATTATTATAGAAAAGTGACAGACCTCATAGACAGGAGTCTATGGAAACTTCTCTACATGGGGAGTCTGATGCAGGAGCATCCTGCTTGATTTTCATTAAAATATTGTGTAAATAGGGGGTGATGTATTTTTTAATTATTTTATAAATTATTATGCTCGTTTTTATTTAAATTAAGAGAGAATAATCTGAATGTGAGGATTATTGTAAATACTCTTAATTAATTGAGAATATGAGGGAATTGAGTTGGGTAGATAATTTAGGGATAAGGAGTTCCTTAAATGGAACTTAGTTGAGTCAAATAAGGGATAAAGATATTTTAGGATTTGGTTGAGATTTGTGTGGAGGAAATCATGGATTGGAGTTAATTCATAATTGTGTATAAATATGAAGCTTGTGTGAGGATGGAGGACAGAATGTGGAATACAAAGAGAGATAGAGAGAAACGGTGTGAGAGTTTTTGAAAAGGCCCAAAGCCGAGAGGCCCATAAATGTAATATTTGGGCAATTGGTTTGAATTTTAATTTCGTGTCTTATTCCAGTATTTTGTTTTTGTGGGCACTCTCTTCTTTGTATATGTTTTGAGCTGAATTGAATGTGGTTTTTAATGACGAATTTGATGAGGTTTCCATGTTAAGGAAACACACACTTTATTATTGTGCACAATGATCTATTTTGTGCAGAATCCCTGCATCAAAATTAAACATGATTGCACAATCACACCAAGTAAAAGAAAGAATCAAATCAATCGCACAACACATATACTACTCCTAGGGAAATCTTGTTGCTCAAAACCCTTCTATCTATATTGTATAATGAACTAAGGAATCATGAAATAATACAATGCACTCTTCTCAGAAGAGTCTGTTGCACTATCCCGACTGTATCACACTGATCTAGACAAAAGTGGACCAGAACTTAGCCAATTCTCAGTCTTTTCTCAACCTTCCTTGCTCACGCAATCCCTAAGCAATTAATCCTTATTAATTCGGACAATTAGCCTTCCTTAACTGCGCAATACATCATGGGAATCCTATGGTGTTGTGTATATAATTGCGCCCGGACAATTTGTTATAAATACAACTGATAGATAACTTCCCTTTAACATCTATCTCAACTGGGTCTTCATTAGAACTGACATGCATGCAACTATTAATAGTAAATTACCAGTCACTTGACATATCATTGCATGTGAATTAAATCTGATATTTCTCATGCATTAAACTAATACACTAACCGCAACTTGGACTCTAAAACAAATAGAATCATTCTACATGTCTCACCAACCACTCTCAACTCGAATTTCATGAGCTAACTGAGTCTATCACACTCACTTAACTATTACAAGTGATTATGAGATAAGATTAGAATTTATTGTCAAATTTGTTTAAGGGATAAATAATTTTGACACACATTTCTTCTATTTTAATTAAGAGATAATTAAATCAAAAGCCTCCATGGTAGCCATTTTTGGGTGCCATTTTCTGGATGTCGATTTTGGGTCAATATCAACTCCCTATGAGCTCATGTTAGATCTGTACTTAAGATGAATCTATTACTTGAAAATATTAAGAATATATCGCTGAGGTTAAATCCTTTCTATCCTTTTAATAATCATTGAAAATCAAATTAAAATTATAAAAAATCTATTCTAAAATAAACACATATATCCATATAATTATGATTTTTATTTATTCATTTATTAAAAAATCATACACATAAACTATGAAAAAAAATGATGATCGATAAAATAATGTAATTTTATAAATTTTAATATGAGATGTGAATTTTTATATTTTAGTTTTATTAAAATAATTTTAAATTGTAAGATTAATTACCATAATTTATAATAAAAGTAATATTAAATTAATTAAAAAAATAATTATTAAATTATCAATATGGGTTTTAATATAAATAATATATATTTTGAAAAAAATAATAAACTTTATGTAAGCAAAATAATATAAACTATATAAATTTAAATATACAGTATTAAATTTAAATGTTTATAAATTTAATTATGTATATAGAGTTGATTATTCCGTCCTAGGATGGATATTGATTCCTTAAATTTTAAAGTTTCACTGCAATCGAGTCTACCTCCCGATCAGCTTAGCTGATGAAATGGGATAAATCGGTAACATTTTGACAATGCAGCGCAGTTATTCTATATATTTTGATTATCATAAGATATGGATAATGTTTATGTAAAAAGAAATAATTTAAACACTATAACTAATTACTTAAATCTGTCTCATTTATATTGGTTGATTTTAAAATGATAAGATATGAGAAATCATTTCCAACTAATTAATTCCTATTTTAACATACTTCAGATATAATCTCAACAATATGTTAAGATAATGTTTCGATCTTAACCCAAATCATTCCTTAACCCAAATTCATTCTCCCATATCTCCAAAGTCTTCAGCTACTTATAACCTATTGTGTCTCCAGGCCCTATGCATTTTTCAAAGGCTAGTAAACAAAGACTGAGAATAAGTAGTAGCAGAAGAAAAGTGGAGCGATCATGTTGAATAAGATGTGGGATGACAGTGTTGGGGTCCGCAGCCAGACCGCGGCCTCAACAGCTTTCGCAATAACTCAGATAACTCAGGTAACCAGAGTTTTTTTTTTTTTTTTTTTTTTTTTTAAATAAGGTCATAAGAGATATTTTCTGGAAAAAACAAAAAAAGGCTGGTTTATATAATGTATTAGTGATATATTTTGAAATCAAGTTAATATAATTAAAAATCTTATCAGTATAGAACCGTGCATGATTTTATTAAAAAATAGATTTAAGGCTTTTGTGATTTATAATATAAATAAATGTATTTTTGATTAATCACATTATTAGAATTTAACGAATTAACTATTATGATTCATTTGTAATTCATGTTCCATACACAATATGACTATATAAATGAAATAACAATATTATATAAATTTAATTTATAGCTAATTTCTATATATGTCAAATCCTTAGTATTAAATTTTCTTAATCTGTCAAATTCAAAAATATATTGCCAATCTCGATAAAAATACCATTTTGTAATTCTTGGTAGCAACAAGAATATATAATTATTAGGTGTTGTGTTGTGATCACATGCAGCAGGAAAAATGCAGGTGACATCCCTAGATGTTGATGAGATGAGTGGAAAAGCAGGGAGTGAGGGAAATCGTGTTATTGGTAAGCCGCCAAAATACTATCAACGGTCGCTATCCATGGAAAGTAACTTATCTACTACCTCTCCATCTTCACCAACTGAAGCTTCTTCCTCATCCGCTTCCTGTGAGTCATTCCCCACATCAACAGTTTGATTGATTTTTTTCTGAGATTTAATAATTTTATATGTATTTTGGGTTTATGTTTCTTTTGGGTTTTGAGTTTAAGTGGATTGTAGATTTTTAGAGTATTTTAAAATTTGAATTAAGTCAATTCTGAAATTGACAATTTATATAAAGATACTATATAGAAACCAAATAAAATAATGTATGAATGAATTGTACAGCAACTCCTAAAGATCGGGAGAATGTATGGAGAAGTGTGTTCAATCCAGGGAGTAATATCAATACCAAGTCAATTGGTTCTGAAAAATTCGACAAAGCAGAACCACAAAGCACTACTGTTTATGACTGGTATCATCTTTATTCATTTTAAAATATTTTGAAAATTTGATGAATAAGAATGAATCAAAATTTGTTTGACTTTTTTTCTTTTTCTATCAATTTTTGGAATTCTAATCTCACTCTATTTCTCTCTTACATGCATTTCTCTCCTACCTCAATTAAGGTGTTATTTTTTCCACTTGATACATGAGTACTTCATAGTAGGGATGTTTGAATTTAATCTTTAATTCTGTTTCTGTTTTTGGGATGGCAAACAGGCTCTACAGTGAAGATACAAAAAGCAAATGGCGCTAAGGACCTGCTGCAGTCACTACGATATGCAACTCCTTGAATCAATATATGATGTATATAGTGTGTATATATGTAGATTCCTTGTACGGTATCCTTGTGTAGCTGTGAATAATATCTTCAGTGTGGCATTGTAATTATTAGTTATTTGCAATAATTGCTTCCGTGTGGTATTGTTATATTGTAACTACAGTACAAAACTAGGTATTTGCAAAGGGTAGTTTAGTGGCAGCTGGTTCGGGATACCATGATCTTGGTTTTATATATATAATATTTTGTTAATGGATTTTATATACATATTTTGTTATATTACTTGAAATTTGCGTGGAACTGTGGAGAAGAAAAGTGTAAATAAAAGTGAATAAAATTAAAAAAAACTAAAACATATGTGTCACTATAACGATAAGAAATTACATTGCCTTTCGTTCAAGTAACGCGTTCCCGGTAACCTGTAAAAATGATAATCACAATTTGCATGATAACATACAAATAGTTTTGTTAAACGCATCCTGCATGTGAATTCAACTTGTCAACATAATAATCATAAATTAACTACATACTCTTGAGCAATTTGTATGCTAACATACAAATAGTTTTGTTAAACACATGCTGCATGTGAATTCAACTTGTCAACATAGTAATCATAAATTAAATACATCCTCTGAGCATGTAAATTTAAAGAAGTTTAGTATAGGTTAGGCTAAGTTGATTATATAATTTGTTTTTAATTATATGCCATCAATGCATTATAAGTAGTTTTCTTTCTTTCTTTCCTTTTTTTTAATTTTTATGGATTAAAGTTTAGAAATATGATTTCCTTAGTGTGAAAGTGTATATTTATATCTGAATAGAGAATCATTGATTTAATGGATGTGTTGTGTTTTTAATTGTTAAAAAAAAAATATGAATTTCTTAATTTTTTTTTTTATGAAAAAAGTTATAGTAGTAAGGCTTTTTTCTTCTTAATATAGGATAGATTTTAGATCTAAATTGATAGATATTTTATTCATAAATTTCACTAGAGATTCTAGAGGAACAATTTCTATTTTATTTTTTGGGTTTTTATAATTATTAATATGATGAGGTCTCCTCATTACATATTAAAAAAAATTAAACACTAATAATAAATATAACATAAGTTTGTTCAACATTTAATATGTTTTTTTGTATTAATATATACATATAACATAAATTTGTTCAACATTTAATATGTCTTTTTTTAATTAATAGACAACAATAAAATAGGGTGTTTGATATATGCCACCAGTACCAAGTTTACAAAATATTGTTCGTGAGAAAAGTTTGTCAATTGGTAAGATTACACCATTCTCATGCTTGATATGACTCCTACCTTGATATAACATAAGTTCGTTTTGTAGAAGTTTCTGATAGCTTCAAAACGACAAGATAGAATGAAGATTCCTTCTACAACACAAAGTTTTAAAACTTTAATTTGCAGAATGAACAGAAACAGTTTAGGACAATTTTCTTAATTCATAAAAGAATAAAAGAAATACAAAATCAGCAACCTAATTCTTCCTCCTTGAGAGGGATTCACAAAGTATTACAGTGGACTGTAAAAACAACAGTGCTCACACAAAACTTCTCTGTCCTCTATCCGCACATACAGTGCTTACAAAATTTGCTGTGTAACAGCCTGCGGGCTACAACAATTCTTTGTTTCTCAAACAACGTCTTAATACATAAAAACACGTTCACAACAAAAACTTTCATATTTGAGAGTGCAAACTTTCATATTTGTTCATTTATTATTACATTAGCCTTCGGGCTCATTTCCTTTTATAAGGCGCGGTTAATAAAAATAATTAAACCGACCCATCAAAACCAGATCTCAAAATATATGAAATCCATTGAAAACATTCATCGCATCCAGAACTCAATCGACGATCGGCATTTCAGTGGACACAAGGTTAACACCTTTGCGCTATGCGATTGCGATGGCGCAGGACCAGTATCGCATCGGCAGTCGGCTTGCGATCTTGCGATTGCACATTGTTGTCTTTGCGATTTGTGATTGCAATTGGAAGAGGGGTCCACATCGCATCAGAGATCGACGATAGTGCATGAGGCATGCAAGTAATATTTGTGATGTCGCGATTGCGATTGAGGTGGGACCACATCGCATCGCATCGCAAATTTCAATCGGTCGGAACATACATATGTGCGGTACCTCATTCTTTTTGCGATTGCGATGATCGCATCGCATCGGAACATTTCCATATCAACAAGACACTTTTAATAAAACTTGTGATTACCACCATAGTCATTTAACTCCGCTGATATGTTGGTAAGGCTTTAAAGCTTGTTTCAACTTTGAAATCAAAGCTCTGCGCTACTGGCGAGACTCTGAGTCTAAGCATTTACTCTGCTCTTTTAATAAAACGACAACCGCCTTAGATAAATATCAAAGGGGCCGATTCTTATCTGCTCTGCACTTCACTTGTGCGGGCTTTCCAATCCTTTTGAAATTGCTTCAAGAAAGCGACAACTGCCTTTTCTAAGGCTTCAATGTGTCGCGCTCAAGTCACTCTGCAATTACTGCTGATTGACATCAGTAGTTGGAATTAATTTCCAACACTCCCCCTTAATTTCAACTGCTGGGTTTTTCTACATACCCAGGCATTCCCTGAAATGATCAAATCTTTTCTGCGCAAGTGGCTTTGTGAGGATATTTGCAAATTGATCCTCTGTTCTGCAATGTTGAAAAACTATCTCTCCATTGTTAACCAATTCACGTATGAAGTGAACTTGGTGTCAATGTGTTTTTTCCTTTTATGAAAGACTGAATTTTTATACAATGCTATCGCTGAGCTATTGTCACAGTAAATGGTTGTGCCATTTTTTTGTTCATGACACAAATCTCTGAGAACTCTTCTTAGCCATACTGCTTGGCATGTTGCTGATATTGCTGCAACATATTCTGCTTGTGCTGTAGATAAAGCAACTATCTGTTGCATCTTGGAAGCCCCTGAAACTACTCCTGATCCTAAATGAAACACATATCCTGATGTGATCTTTCGATCATCAACACTTCCAGCCCAATCACTGTGAGTGTAAACTGTCAACATGAAACTTTCAGAAGAGGAGTATAATATACCAAACCCCTTCGTTACATTTACATACCTTAGAATTCTCTTGCCTGCCCGCCAATGAGTTTCTTTCGGTCTTTCCATGAATCTGGAGATTAAGCTAACAACGTGAATAATGTCTGGCCTAGTTGCAGTCAAGTACATAAGGCTGCCAACTATGCTCTTATACAACTTTGGATCAAAATCCTTACTGTTATCTTCTTTTCTTAATTTCAACCCCATTACTGTGGAATCACAGTTGCCTTGTTGTTCTGCATGTTGAATCTCTTTAACACTTCTTCTACATATTTATCCTGAGAAATGAAAACACCATTTTCACTTTGGTCTACTTAAATTCCAAGAAAATATCTCAAGAAACCCAAGTCAGTCATTTCAAACTCACTTTTCATGACTACTTTAAAATTAGCAATGAGAGAAACATCATTGCCAGTAAAAATTAAATCATCTACATATAATACAACAATAAGAATCTTATCGTCATTCTCCTTTATGTAGAGTGTGGGTTCACCATCACACTTCTCAAACCCATTCTCAAACAAGTAAGCATCTATCCTGTTGTACCATGCTCTTGGAGCTTGCTTCAGCCCATAAAGAGCCTTCTTCAGTTTGCATACTTTATGCTCTTGGCCTTCAACTTCATAATCTGGAAGTTGTTCAACATAAACCTCTTCTTTTAACACTCCATTCAGGAATGCAGATTTAACATCCATCTGATAAATTTTCTATTTGTGTTATGTAGCAATAGACAACACTATTCTGACTGTTTCCATCCTTGCCACTAGTGCAAAGGTTTCATCATAGTCTCTCCCTTGTTGTTGTTTGTAACCTTTAACAACAAGTCTGGCCTTGTGCCTTTCGATCTTGCCTTCAGCATTGCTTTTGGTCTTATAGACTCGCTTAACTCCAATGGCATCTTTGCCTTCAGGGAGGTCCACTAACTCCCATGTTTTACTCTTCTTAATTGCACCAATTTATTCATTCATTTCTTCAATCCATTTATCATCATTTACAGCATCTTCAAAATGAATTGGGTCATCAACATGACAATACAAAGCGAATAATTAATTCAGACCGGTATTGTTACTTACCTCTCCCTGTTCATAAATATCATTCAGATTTCTGAATCTTGGTCTTCTTGGTGTGCTTGAAGTTTCATTCGAACTCGAGGGCGTTTCAGATCCCTATGGTGTGCTTGGAGAAGAACTTCCTTGAATTCTCAAGGATGTTCGATTTCCAGCTTGTGGTGTGGTTTTTTGTGCTTGCGGTGGTGGAGGAGGAACCACCGAGGAAGGGTTAACAACTGTTTCTCCTTCTTCTTCTTCTTCGTGAGACATAGTTGTCTTCACGTTCACAGTATTTTCTAGACTTCCATCCCAAGCTTCATCTTCACAGAATTGCACATCTCTGCTTACTATCAATTTCTTGGTGAATGGATTATAAAGTTTGTATGCTTTTGACTCATCACAGTAGCCAATAAAGACACACTTCTCCCCCTTGCTATCAATCTTCTTTCTTAGCTGATCCGGTACATGTGCATATGCTACACAACCGAATACTCTCATGTGAGTGACAGTTTTATTTTGACCACTCCATGCTTCTTCTGGTATTTTATTCATGACAGCTTTAGTCGAGCATCTGTTTAATATGTAAACTGCGCAGGTGACAAATTTAGCCCAGTACTCATGCAACAAGTGTTTTTCCTTCAACATACTTCTGACCATATCAATAATGTTCCTATTCTTCCTTTCTGCAACACCTTTTTGCTGAGGTGTATACCTTGCGGTGAATTTCTGTTGTATGCCGTTCTCTCTGAAAAAACGCAGAAATTCCTTAGAGATGTACTCTCCACCTCTATTTGTTCTGAGCACTTTAATGTAATGCCCACACTACTTCTCAACTAGAGTTTTGAAGTGGCGGAATTTCTCAAGCACTTCACTCTTCTGTTTCAACACATACACCCATGTCTTTCTGGTGTAATCATCAATGAAAGTTAAAACATATTTATTTCCAGCAAATGATGGTATTTGCATCGGTCCACACACATCAGAATGAAGAATTTCCAAGGGTGATTTTTCCCTTATACTCTTTCCTACTGGAAAGCTTTCTCTGTGTTGTTTTCCCAAGATGCAGCCTTCACAAAGGCTGTCCGGCTTCTCAATCAATGGTAAACCTTTTACCATTCCCTTTCTGTGCAACAGATTCAAGCCTTCGAAACTGAGATGTCCAAATCTCAAGTGCCACAACCAATTTTCATCTTTCACTTCTTCTTGAAAGACTTCTTGTGTTACAGCTGCAATAGTTCTTCCTTCCTTCAAATCTGCCCTAAGTTTGAGAGGAAACATTCTATTGCTGGTCATCTGCACCTCTGCAATGATATTCTTACTAGGAGGTATGTCTCTGATTGTACACACATAATCTTTGAAGAACACATTGTAACCTTTGTCAATGAGCTATCCAATGCTCAAAATATTACACTTCAGACCAGTTACATAGTACACATCTGGCAAAATAATCTGTTATCCATTTCTTGCTAGGATACTGACTCTGCCTTTACCCTTGACAGATATCTTACTATCAGTTCCTGTTGTTACCTCAGATTTCACATTTTCATCCAGATTGGCAAACATTGTAATGTTTCTAGTCATGTGATTACTACAACCTGAGTCTAAGAACCAAAAATATTTTTGTTTTTCTTGTGCGATGTTACATGTTAACAACACAATCTTTGGGCTCTTATCTTCTTCATTTGAAAAATTAGCATTTTGCCTATTTTTCATGTCATTTTTCTTTTTTCTACATTCATTGGCATAATGGCTTAATTTCTTGCAATAATGACATTGGACTTGGGATTTGTCATACCTTTGTCCATGAGCTTGCTGTTTTCTTGAACCTTCATCTTGGTTCTGATTGCAGCTCCTTCCGCTTGTGCTAGCAGGATTATTTCTGCCTCTATTTTGGCTTCTTCCTCGACCTCTGTTATATGCTCTGCCTCAACCTCTACCTCGGCTGAATGACATCTGAGTCTTGAATGCTTGCTCCAAAGAGGAATATATTCCTCTACTCAGTCTATGTTCATGAGACATAAGAGAAGCACTCAATTCATCTACTGTGAACTGTGAGAGATCCTTTGTTTCTTCTATTGCTACCACAATAGATTCAAACCTTGAGGGTAAAATTCTCAAGACCTTCTCTACAATCATTCTTTCTTCAAGAGCTTCACCATGAGATCTTATCTTGGTTATAAACCCAATAACATTATTGAAGAATGAATCTATTGTATCAGATTCCTTCATGCTGAGTGTTTCAAAGTCTCTCCTCAACATATGAAACTTTGCAGTCTTCACCTTCTCCATGCCTTGATAGGCAGTTTTGAGAATATCCCATGCCTCCTTGGATTTTTTGCTGCTGCAATCCATGGGAAAACACTCTCATGTACTAATTGAAAGAGGAAAAAGAGGGCTTTGGAGTCCTTCTTCCTGTCACCTTTCAACAGGTCTCTTTCTGCTACTGTCAAAGAAGCCAACACTGTTGCATCTGTAGGTTCAGGGTAGCCACTTTCAACTAGCTCCCATAGTCCCTGAGAAGCAAACAAAGCTCTCATAATTATGGACAAATAACTATGATTATTCCCATTAAACCGTGGAAGTTGGGAATTTTTCAAACCAGTTCTAGCATCTGCCATCTTAACTATATAAGAAGGATACTGACTGTATAATTAAAAACAAGAGAGAAGTTTCTTTGTTGGAGAAAATCTGCTCTAAACGCTTCTTACAGCTCCTGTAGTGAAAAAACAAACTCTCTTTTGTCTCATTGAGTGCCTAGACTAGCTCTGATACCATGTAGAAGTTTTTGATAGCTTCAAAACAACAAGATAGAATGAAGATTCCTTCTACAACACAGAGTTTTAAAACTTTAATTTGCAGAATGAACAGAAACAGTTTAGGACAATTTTCTTAATTCATAAAAGAATAAAAGAAATACAAAATCAGCAACCTAATTCTTCCTCCTTGAGAGAGATTCATAAAGTATTACAGTGGACTGTAGAAACAACAGTGCTCACACAAAACTTCTTTGTCCTCTATCCACACGTACAGTGCTTACAAACTTTTCTGTGTAATAGCCTGCGAGCTACAACAATTCTCTGTTTCTCAAACAACGTCTTAATACATAAAAACGTGTTCACAACAAAAACTTTCATATTCGTTCATTTATTATTACATTAGCCTTCGGGCTCATTTCATTTTATAAGGCGCAGTTAATAAAAATAATTAAACCGACCCATAAAACCAGATCTCAAAATATATGAAATCCATTGAAAACATTCATCGCATCCGGAACTCAATCAGCAATCGGCATTTCAGCGGACACAAGGTTAACACCTTTGCGCTATGCGATTGCAATTTTTGATTGCGATGGCGCGAGACCAGTATCGTATCGGCAGTCGGCTTGCGATCTTGCGATTGCGCGATTGCTGTCTTTGCGATTTGCAATTGCGATTGGAGCGGGGTACACATCGCATCGGAGATCGATGATAGTGCATGAGGCATTCAAGTAATATTTGTGATGCCACGATTGCGATTGAGGTGGGACCACATCGCATCGCATCGCAAACTTCAATCGGTCGAAAAATACATATGTGCGATACCTCGTTCCTTTTGCAATTGCGATGATTGCATCGCATCAGAACATTTCCATATCAACAAGACACTTTTAATAAAACTTGTGATTGCCGCCATAGTCATTTAACTCCGCCGATATGTTGGTAGGGCTTTAAAGCCTATTTAAAATTTGCAATCAAAGCTCTGCGCTGCTGGCGAGACTTTGAGTCTGAACATTTACTCTGCTCTTTTAAGAAAATGGCAACCGCCTTAGATAAATATCAAAGGGGCCGATTATTATCTGCTCTGCACTTCACTTGTGCGAGCTTTCCAGTCCTTTTGCAATTGCTTCAAGAAAGCGGAAACCGCCTTTGCTAAGGCTTCAATGTGCCGCACTCAAGTCACTCTGCAATTACTGCTGATTGACATCAGTAGTTGGAATTAATTTCCAACACGTTCAAAATTTAATATGTCTTTTCTTATATTAATATATACATATAACATAAGTTCGTTCAACATTTAATATGTCCTTTTTTGTATTAATAGACAACAATAACATAGGGTGTTTGATATATGCCACCAGTACCAAGTTTACAAAATATTGTTCGTGAGAAAGGTTTGTCAATTAGTAGGATTACACCATCCTCATGCTTGATATGATTCTACCTTGACTAAACTACCAAGTGTCATTACACATACCTGAGTAAGGTTAACTCATTTCCCTAGCTAACTGGAGATAGCATCGAATTACCATATGGAATTCCTTCACTAGTTACCAGGTGGCATTACGGATTTCAACGGTCCTCCATGAAACCCTACAAACCACGATCCTAATGCAATGAGATCTGTTCAAGTAAAAAAAAAACCTTCTCTGGTGCCACTGATCAGGTTAATCCGGGTCCATCGTTTGAAAGGGAATGTGACTCTGCAACTTCGGAGGCCACGACATTATATCTGTTGATTATGTTCTTTTTTCTTCAAGTTATTTTGTTACCAAATATTTATTTACCGTGTGATTCTCCTATATATCATTACTGATTTATCTTAGTTAAAGTTCTAAATAAAGAAAACCTTTTCATGTCTTTTGATACGGTTCTATACAACAAAAAATAAAATCTATAATTTACTATTATAGACGTGTAAAATTGTTTAGGTTTAAACAAAAAATATGGTTTCTCCTCTCACTCGATGCAAAGTAATTTAATTTTGCTACAGTTTTCCCTCAATCCATAACTAAGTGCATTTTAAGAAAGGTTTGAGGGATTTTTCTGGGGCTGTCGGGAACGGATGGGCCTAAGAGCTGACCCTCCAACCCAAGTTGTCCTTTCATGCATGAGACCTATATTAATTTTATGAATAGGGTTCCTCGTGGAATTTACTCGATGCCCAGTTTCATTTTTCAGGTTTAAATTTTCTTTTTCTCTATAGTGATGTAGCCTCGGTTGAGGTTTTTCCCAGTTTTTCTGATAAACATATGGCTCCCAACTTAATAGACTTATTTTTTTCCTGCAACAATTTCTGAAGTCTTTCTCTAGTTTTGAGGCCATCTTTTAGGCATAATCCCTTCACATCTATTTTTATTTTCACACACACAAAAAGGTACTTTAGTAATTATTTATAACACCCCAAAATTCCACTCATGGGAATTCTACGGTGAGAGTCGAAACCTTCATACCAATACAATACTTATCTAGGTACCTAAATCGCTAATGCAAGTGGTCACAACCACATGGAACAAATGTTTCCTCCCTACCAGCAAGACCAGTATGTAAATTGTGTCTCCCCTCAAGCTAACCTCACTAGCAGGGTAGCCTTTCGGACAATACTGCACTGAATTTCTGCCTAGAACTATCTAGTCCCAACTAGTCAAGGACAAATTTGCTGAATGACATTCCTCTGGCCAACAAGAAGGAATCTATCTTATAATAACAATCTTATCAAATTTTCAGTCTTTTTCCTCCAAGTCACCTCAGGTTCATTAACCCTCTTGATTTTTCATTTTCCTTTTTGAATATTTTTCATTAAGGAGGGGTTTGGGAAGGTAACCACCTAACCCATAAATTTCCAACATTTCCAACTATCCTTATCAACTGGTTTCACTCCTTGCGTAACATTTTTTGAATTTGGAAATGGGACAAGACTTCTAATTTAATTTCCCCTTAATTAAATTAGAAGGAAATTGTAATTCCACATCACATGATAGCTTGTATGAGTTAACTAAAATGGAAGACTTATTTAGCTCAAAGAATTCGAGTTGGGAGTCAAACTAGAGGCATGTAGAGTTCACTCCAAGGGTTAAAGGGTCCAATTGTAGTTTATTTTGATTTGTAATTGTTTAACTTAATTATTTGGGTTAAAATGAGTAACTTTTTCTAACTGATGGAGGAGCTAGTTAGAGGTTCAATGAATTAAATATGATTTAATTCACATGAAATTATCAATCGGATAATTGATAATTTTCTATAAATAGTTGTTGCATGTCATTTACCAGGAAGACCTAGTTGAGATTGGATTTAACGGGAAGTAACTATCAGTTGTATAATTAGAAAATTGTACTTGTCATGCATGAGGTTAGCATGATTCCTTGGATTTATTACGCAATAAATCATTGGGAATTTCTAAATTGACAGGGGCTCAATTTCCCTAGGGAATGTGTAAACAAGGTCAAGCAACCAAAGGCAAGAAATTCATTAAGTATTGGACCAAAATTGCTTGGACCATAGTGATATTGTCAGAGATAGTGTAGAGAGCTCTCAAGCTAGAGAGAAGCATTGCATTTTTTCATATTCTTGACGTAATACAATATACAAATAGTGGGGTTTTTTAGCTAAGGATTTCCCTAGATAAATATTTGTGTTATGTGATTGACATTCTTTCTCTTTCTTGTTCATGTGATTTTAGGATTGTAATTGGCTTTCGCAATTTGTTGAATAGATTCAAGTATTTTGTTTTAACATATTACAAGATCAGATGAATCTATATGGATTTTCCACATGGCATCAGAGGAGGAATCACTATAGAGGAGAAGAATACGAGTTTTTTTTTAACACGTGAACTGAATTTGCATATATTTTCTTCGGGGCCATCAACAAATCAGGATGTCTTTCTATGGATCGAGACTCGAATATGCCCTTGAGGGTAGTTAAAATTACATAGCCTGGAAGGAAAATATGGAGGCAGTGTTGTAAGACAACAGGTTGAAGGAATTCATAGATAGTGATATTCCTAGGCCCACAACAACAAATGCTCAAAATCTTGATGCATGGAAGAAGAATGTACCAAAGGCGAGAAGGATTTTTTTATAAGGAGTTTGAGATCATTTTATATTGAACCTCCATGGAAAGGAAACTCCATATGCTATGTGGAAGGCCTTAATAGATCTGTTTCAGAATAACAACAACCGCAGAAATATGGTGTTGAAGGACAAGCACAGAAAGATCAAGATGGAGAATGACGACACGATACCAAAATACTTGACGAAGTTCACTCAATGTCGAGATGAGCTTGGAAGTGTTAGTGTGACAGTTTACAAGGATAATTTGGCGAGCCTAGCACTTTTAGGCCTTCCCAAGAGTTGGCACAACTACTAGGATTCAGTGAATGGGAGGGAGAAGATACGAGAGTGGGAGCGATTGTGGTCCAACTTGGTACAAGAAGAGATTTGACAGAACTCCAGAGATGGATCATCATCAAAGACTGATGATGAGGAGAATTGTGCTTTGGCTGGAAAGGTGAAGAAAGGGAAAGGGAAGGTGTTGTATTCCAAATCAGATTTTGGTCAAGCAAGAAAGAAGAGAGACTTAGCAAAGATAAAATGTTTTCATTTTCATGAGCTTGGACACTATGCTACAAAGTGTCTGCACAAGAAGACCAGAAAGAATCCCTCAAGAGGAGCGATGGGTAAATCACTTACTTCACGGTTCGAGTTGGATTTCACTCTCATTGCATGCATGGTGTCATTAGTGATAGGTTTTGTGTGGTACCTAGATAGTGGAGCTTCATTCCATATGACCGGAAACAAAAAATTATTCAATGACTTGTAGGAGAAGGATATCCAAATGCACATCGAGATGGGAGATGACGAGAGGTATAACGCGACCGACATAGATATAGTTACCTTTCGGAGGGATTCTGGTACTCCTCTCACATTAAAATATGTCAGGTATGTTCCCAGTTTAAAGAATAATTTAGTTTCAATTGCTATGTTGGAAGATCATGGCTATGATGTGATATTTAGCAAAGGAAATACATTCCTTCATCACAAAGCCACAGGACAGGTGAAGAAGATTTGGGTTCAAGTAAAGAACCTCTACAAATTGGATGTATAATAATGTGTTACCTTAAGCATGAAAGTAGATAAGGTGCAGAGCCGAGACATCGATGAGTTATGGTATAGAAGATTGGATGATATACACCATGGCGTTTTGAAGATCGTGCAACAAATTTCTACAGGACTTCCCAAGGGTGCACTTGAGCAGTGAGATACATGAAAAGGGTGTACATTAGGGAAGTACACCAAATCCATCTTTCATGATAAAGAAATTTGAGCCCAGGCGATACTTGAAAGAGTTCACTTAGATGTGTGTGGACTGTTCTCTATGGCCCCCACAATAGAACATAGGTATTATGTGATTTTTGTAGATGATTTTTCATGCAAGTGTTGGATATTATTCCTGAAAAAGAATGATTAGACGTTCTCAAAGTTTTGTGAGTTGAAATAACTTGTCAAGAAAGATATAGGGAAGAAGGTGAAGGCTCTCAAGAGCAACAACGATGGATAATATATCTCAAACAAATTCTTATGTGCTTCAGAAGTAATTCAATGGGAATTGTTAGCATGTCATAACCCACAGTAGAATAGGGTTGTAGAAAGGAAGAACATAATTATTTTGGGAGAAACACGAGCGATGTTGCATGATCAGGGCCTATTGTTGCATCTGTGAGCTGAAGCATGCAACACAACAGTATTTTTGTAGAACAGAGGTCCTCATCGGATACTTGGGATGAGTAAACTAGAGGAATATTTTTTAGGTAAGAAACTAGATTTGGCGCATTTTGAAATATTTGGTTCATCGATTTATTGCCATGTGACCAAAGATTCAAGGAAGAAGCTAGAGCCAAAAAAATGATTTGGGAATATTTGTGGGTTACACTGATACACCTCACAACTATCAGGTGTACTTTCCAACATACAAGATAATAGTGGTCAGAAGAGATTTGAAATTCAATGAAGAGAAGGTCATGCAAATTTCCCTTGAGAGAGAGCTTTAGTTGCATGCAGTTGATGAGCTCTTGGTTCTAAAAGAAGAACCCCAATATGTGGAGGAGCCACAAGTAGAGGAAAAAAGAGTGAAAGCACCCACTCATGCAGAGACATCCTGAGACAGAAGGAAGTACACAAGAGAGGCTGAAAAGTTGGTGCTTGATGCTATAGATAACGTGGGAGCACCCACCTCACAATGCAGATAGAGAATGTCGCCAGAGTGGTACACTCGCTACATGGATCTTATGAGTGAGAGTGTAGAGATAGAGTCATCCTCTTTCGAGGAAGCAATGAAACAACCATTTTGGGATGATGCCATGGTTGAGGAGTATGGCTCCATTATCAGAAACAATGTATGGGAAGTTGTCCTAAGATCGAAGGGGAAGCTAGTTGTAGGATCCAACTGTGTCTACAAGGTGAAGCAGGCAGTATATGGGAGTGTGGAGAAACATAAGGCTATCTTTGTCGCCAAAGGGTTCTCTCAGGTGGAGGGTATTGATTATGATGATACCTTTGCAAGAGTCACAAGGTACTCATCAATTAGATACATCCTTGCACTTTCAGTGCAGATGGGATGGCAGATACATCATATGGATGTAAATACAACCTTCCTCAACAGAGTGATTGAGGAAGAGGTGTACATTGAGTAGCCAAAAAGATTTGATACCTTCGAAATAGAGTCGCATGTGTGCATACTCGAGAGAGTTGTATGGACTGAAACAAGCACCTCATGCTTGGTACACTAGGATCAACAACTACTTCACCCAGTTGGGCTTCACCAAGAGTGAAGCATGTTGTAACGTTATTTGGTTTTGATACATTAGAATATTAGATAAATAAAAAAATCAAAATGCTAAGTTAGGATATGAATGAAAAGAGAAATAAATCAAAAAATGTTGGGACTTTGGTTATTTTATATATTCATATCAATAAAATGATAGAGGTAGTCTGCCCTAAAAAATGAAGGCATCAAAAAAATGTTAGGAAAGAAAATAAAAATGGATGCTTTAGTTTCAAAAGAAATAAATTTGTATAAGGTTACTTGTTTAAATGTTCCATTAAAATGTTAATTTTATTAATTTTTGATTAAATTACTTGAAAAGCATTAATCCTTGTTTTTAAACTATTAAGCATAGAACTTTATTGTAAACGTGGCGCATTGCCTGCTCTAATCACAAAGCCACTGCTCTAAGCGCAACGCCACCCTCTGAAAATCGACTCTATGGGAGTGTAAGCTTAATGGATGAAATGAAAAATGAGCTTCTTTGTGATGTCTTGGTGGTATTTATACTTCATGATTTGAATGAATTGGGCCTTGGGACCAACTTTTTCTTTCTTCACTTTCACGTTAAACTCTGAATTTTTACCTCTGTACTTGACTTTTTCTTTGACAAATTAATCATCTAATGACTTTGAGAACTCTTTGATTTGACATTTTTTATGCTTTGGCATATTGGAACTCTGAGTTAGCAGCTTGGGAATCATGATACTTATTACTTTTTATGACATAAAATTACATAGTGAAAATTAAAAATTACATCTGAAAACAAAAATTACATGCTGAAACAAGAATTTTTCTTTACAAATCATATTCATATGGTGAAGAGATGTTATTGGATAACCCTGTACTTGTTGTTCTTATGCTGTGTAAATGAAGTTTTATTAGACCATGGAAACCCTAATGACCTAATGGCAACCTTGAAAAACCCTAAAATACCTAATGGGACCTTGAAGGACTGAACTTCATAATGGCATGACTAATGTGATGACATGATGATACTGACTTTATGGATGGTGTACAATCCGTAAGGTATGAAACTATGCCAACAAGTAATCAAATTTAAGGAAGAGGGGTGTTTTTTGGACTAGGGCTACCATCAATGACTAATTTTTTGCATGACCTAGTGGAATGATAAAAAAATTCTAAGTGGGACCCTTAAAATGATATGAAAAGAGGATTTTTGATCACTGATGACAAGATGCAAATACTGACACTAATAACTTCAATGTAGATAAAATATGTCCACCTTAAGGAAGTAAAAAATTGAAACTAAAGATAAGTTATTGAAACGAAAGAATTCCTTGTTGCAAATATAGGCAAATTATAATTTAGTCTTATCCAGTCTCATGAGGATTTGTAATTATATAACATGGAGTAAGATAGATATTTAAAAATATTAATAGTAAGAAAAGTAATTTAATGTAAACCGTAAATAAATTGATTCAATGTCCACTCTATGTTTTACACAAACATATAGAAATCATAGAAACTTATACATAACAATTAAAAGTAAAATGTTTGATATTGTTAAAATAATGGATTGCTACTCATATGAGGGATATGTTAAACTCCTAGAATTCTTCTTACCTACATAGATACCTATATATAGATAAATGGGTAGATATTGCAAAGGAATATAGACTCATATTGATTCTAAAACTATATCTTAAAGTTAGACCCAAATAGATTTCAATGTAAATTTACAAATATCATGCACTCTTGAAACAACTATATTCAAACAATATATAAATTAGAATTCAAATAAAAATTATCCCTAAAGAAATCCACAAAATTTCTGATATTCACTAAAATAGGGTTTCCATGGACAAAACAGATAGTATAATTGTCTAGAAGGAAGAAAATAACTAAATGAAGAGATGGGATTTATGACCAAACAAAAAAATACATAAAGATGGTTGATCTAAGACACTCACAAACTTGAATATGAGTGAACAATAAAGTGAATAATTTCTAGTTTCTTCCAATGTTGGGGTATATTCTAGCTCCTTTGTTAATTAAAATATTCTCTAAAGTTACTCGAGATTAACATTTTCATTAATAAAAATATATTTTAAGCCAAACATAATTATAATCCCTCATGGGTGAACAATAATGTCTTTCTTTACATTGACTGCAAATATTTATTGTTCCATTTATTTTAATTATGATCATAATTAATCAATAAAATATAAATGTTCTTTATAACTAAACATTTCCTAATTTACTATTGAGTGCAAATATTTATTATTCTATTTCTTTTAATTATGAGCATAATTAATCAATAAAATATAAATTTTCTTTATAACTAAACATTTCCTAATTTACTATTATTTCAAATTAGTAGTACTATCAAACTCATTGGTGCTTGAAACTTTGTTCACACTCAACCCTTCCTCTAGCTAGTGCTTTAGAAGATATAGAATATTTAATTAATTTTGCCCCTTGATGGCCTTGAATTACCTTGATTTATTTTGAGAAATTATTACTTCTACAATCATTAATATTTGGACAATTAAACATGTTATCCTTTAACATATGAATTCTTGAAGACCATCTTGCTAGTATGGCATTTTTTCTCTTTCTTGATGGAGTCTTATACTCAGTCCTCTAAAATTCACTTATACTACCAATCAGTTTAGTGTGTATATTTAAATCATTCTTCACAAAATGTTGTTCATGGTTCTGAAATACAAGAAAACATACCATGCCTTAGAAATGGCACCTAGTCACTCATTGATGCTTTCACAACATAAATAATTATCATGTTGGGTGTGCTAGCTGCAACACGTAACACTTTATCTGGATCTACAATAGCCAAAATGGATGTAAATAGATGTTTAGGCCTTAGGTTACTAATTTTCCTCTCTAAACATATATTACTAATACATTAATCCATGGAAGAATGTGCAAGAACACCCCCATAGTCATATATTATTTTAATGGTTTGGAAGGTCCTACTCCTTGACCATCTACTTTAGATATCTATTTATTTGCAATATTTTTTTTTATATATGAACTATTCGGTGTTTAATTTTATTTACACATTATTATAATGTGCACTATGCGTAGTTGGTGATTTCTCTTAATCCCTGACTATGCATAATACCATTGATCAATTATGCTCATACTAATATTCATTGATTGCATACTCAATGATTACATAATAAGGTATCAGAACTTAACTTGTTCATACTCAAGATTCACATTATTACTCAAAATTAGTTCATTGAATCAACTACAATATCCTAGAGTTAGTACTAGAAAAACCATCATCAAAAGTCTTTGAAACTTTCAATAATTTTCCAATTGGAATGAAATTTCATTAGAAATCAATTATCCCCACTCAAACATAGTTTATTTTTTGAATGATTATTATAGAATTTAAATGATTTATGTATGTTTATGGGATGTTTATTTTCATCTCATTATTCATGAAAAAAATAGGTGAAGTCATAATAAGGTTTTGCTAGCTTTAATACATCAGTGGATGTGATATTTTCTAGCATGTGTGCTAGCTAAGTCATCTATTCATTGAGTACATTTACACCCTGATAGTAAGAGTTTAGGAAAGAGTTTAAGTCAAGTACCTTGTTTAGGAAACCTTAAAAATATTCTAACTTTTATATCAAGAGCATTAGGTTCATTTTGTAGATAACCACCGAAATAATTTTAGGCATGGAATCTAAACAATGAGCACAATAGGAAATGAGTTCTATCAAAATTGAATACTTCCATAATGCAACCAAAATATTCTATACTAATAGTCTATGTTTTTTCTTCATCTTTCACTCAAATGTAAATATCAAATATCGTTGGTATTCCAAGATCTACTAGAAATTCTTACCCTATAAATCTAGAAAATTAGTATCTCCACAAAAAACTACCTCAATTTTTCTCACCACATTCCTTTGTTACTGCAATTCACATGGTTATGTATGAGATAATAAGTATTTCATTACAAATCTCTTTGTTATTTTAATGCCCAGCGAATGATTGGAATTTAATAAAACCTCCCTTCATCATGTAACACATTCATTAGGAGATGTGAGAACTATGATTTGGATTTAGTTGATAAACACATAGGAATAAATAAAAAATTTGATTCATATTGTCACTTTTTATTTTGAATATCACACTTTTTTAAATGTTTTTTAAAATACTATTTAAATGGAAAAAAACTTGAAAATAATGGAGAAATCAATTATTTTTTAAATGTTTTCTTTAAATCAATTATTGCTTACATGTTTGCTTCAATTAGGGAATTAATTCCTGATTTCTAGGAATTAATTCTAATTATAAGGTTGTAATTGATTGATAATTATTCAATGAATGTATCTTGACGACTGCTGAGTTCATTCATCTTTTGTCTTCCTTTATTCTTAGTTGGTAGGAAAGCGTCGGGGAAAAGGCAACATAGTCCTGTAGCTGAAGCTGAGTTTGGGTGCTCGATTCTATTGAGCTGGAGGACTTTTCTTATTTTGAAGCGTTGTGGTAAAGCGCTAGAGAATGTGGCGTGTCTGTTTATGGTAAATCACTAGAGGAAAGGTGCCAAGTTCACTCACATGTCATAACATTCGAAAATTCTTAGATTGCTACAAGTGTTTTGTGATATGCCTTTTTTCCAAGTAGCACTGAGAATTATTTGAGTTTTGAGTTCACATGATGAACACTCATCTCATGATGCATTTGGTTTGATTCCACGTTCTCATGTCTTTGCCAAAACAGTGAGTGCTCGCTCCAGAACGATGAACACCCTCTTCCTCACTATGAACGCTCTCTCGCTGGCATCTTCTTGTTGTTTAGTGGCGCGGTGAGTGTGGAAGGACGTTGCGAGTATTAACGAAGAGCAGTTTGAGTATTCTGTGTTCTGCATTCGTGCCTTCGTATATCTATCTGTGGCTGTGGTGTCGCTCATCTTGGTGTTTTTTCGTAATGTGGATCTTCCCACAGTTGGGTGGTGCCTATACTCCTGAATTCGATTAGTTATATTGCACATATTTTCCAGCGTGGAACGTAGAATCTACTTGTTCGTAAGTAGTGAGCAGTGCCTCGAGAGTGAAAAAAAGGAGGCAGGTATGTTAGGAGGCAGGTATGTCAGAAATATTTGACAGAATTTAAGTCCCAGTCATGCCGTTCGTTGGGGCATGCTTGGGATAAGTGGGTTTGAAAATGTGCCAGAAAATGTTTGCCCTGGAAAAAGGGGGTAGCCGGAGAAACTGGCCGCCCGTCGAGAACGAACGTTGTTCTGTTTGTGGCAATGGCGGAGGGGCGATCGGGGTTAGACATGGCAGCAACAGAAACATCAACAGCCCATGATCTTCCACCAGTGGTTACAAGATTCGATGCTGAAATCTTTGCATGCTCTAGAAATGATGAAGGAGTCCAGCCATCGAACCCAGAGGGAGTGCCATTTTGATGAATTCTGGTATTCAGAAGAGCTGGAGTCGATGTCTAAGACAGAGGAGGGTCGAGTGAAACAGAGTTTAGACATTTGGCCTCCTGACCGAGTTCTGGACGTGAGTCAAGGAAATCTGGAACAACAGGTAAAGAGAGATTATTGCAAGTAGCATGATATGGAGTAGGTTCCTTTTAAAAAAAATAGTTTTACATATATAATTTTTTGAAAACAAAGCACGTGGAGTATCGCCGACCTTGGGGCGCTTTATTGGAATAAGGCACTCCTTTTATTTAAATGGGCACCTCGTTTGTCCAAAGGTTAAAAACGCTTTTTATTTTATAAGTGGACCAAAATTCTTAAGGAGAGCACTTAGTTGAAAGATTTTAAAAGGCCTTTGATAAAAAAAAACCTAAAGTATTTTTTTTAAGAGGAGAACTTATTTGGAGTGGTGAAAGTACTTGAAAGTCATTGGGGAAGATGGCGAATCCTTTTGTATAAACATATTTCAATGAAGCCAAGCTAGACGGCACAAACTATGTCAATTGGAAATTTAAGCTGCAGACACTTCTGAAAAGCTATGACGCATGGAATATTAAAAGGGGATGAAGCAAAAACTGTTGCAGGAACCAAAAATGCGACTATTCAAAATTGGGAGAAGCGAGAAAAAAAGGAAAAGTACTACTTAAAATGTTTGTCAAAGATAACATAATTCCTCATATTCATGATTGTAAGACTTCCACTGAAACTTGGAATACATCGAAGGAATTATATGATACTAAAAACACAAATCAAGTTCTCTTCTTGAAAATTAAGCTCATGTATATTAAAATGGAAGAGAACGAATTTGTTAATTTCTTTATTTCCTGAATTAAAGAATTGAAAAATAAGTTGGGAGACATAGGAGAGGCAATAACTAGTACTGATATGGTAACAATCACTTTAAATGGAATGTCAAAGGATTACTAGATGTTCATTACATGTCTTGCAACAAGGGAGAAAATGCCAAACTTTGAGGAATTGACAAGTATCATGTTACAAGAAGAAGAGAGGTGCAAGAACTTGAAGTCTCAGAATTCATATTTGGCACTTGTGGCAAAGAAGAAATTATTCAAAGGAAAACAAGGAGGATAAAAGAAAGGTGGAACCTCATCTCAGAGAAATTTGTTTCCAAGAACAAATCAAGGTATGTCATATGGAATAACTTTTTTTTTACTATGGTAGAAGTGGACATATTGCCAGAGACTGCTATAAGAAGAAAAGTGATGAATCTAGGCATAAACATAGAAGACAATCAGGACATTTTGCAGGAGAAGCCCTGAATTTTGATCTAAAAAATCTCAAGCTATTTATGTCTAATGTTGAGTTGTCTATTGAAATGGATTATGCTAATACATGGTTTGTGGACTCTGGAGCGTCGATTCACATGACATGCAATAAGGTTTGGTAAAAAACCTTCAAGGAAATTAGTAATGGAGGAAACATTTACATTGGAGATGATCGTGCATATAAGATCATGGGATATGGTGATATACCTATGGCTTTTCCAAATGGAAGTATCAGGTGCATCCATAATTTCATGTATGTGCTTGGGATCAAGAATAATTTGATCTTTGTGTCTACAATTACAGATTAGAGCCTGAAGGTTGAATTCTTGAAATCACATTGTATGGTGAAAGATTTATTGGACCACTATAAACTTGTTTCTTCATGAGATAGAGTTGGAGGCATGTACAAGCTTGATGTTACCAGCAAAAGTCATCATGCATTGACTTCTACAACCATGTCAACATAAATTATTTGGAATCATAGGTATGGTCACATCAATTATCATGATTTATTGTTATTGCAGAAACAAAGTATGGTTGAAGGTCTCCCTATGTTAAACACTGAATATGCTGCTTGTGAAGTTTTTTCATTAGAAAAAAATCATAGAGATGAATTCCCCTCTAATTATGATAGGAGAAGAAGAGATACATGTTAGAACTTGTGCATTATGATGTTTGTGGACCCATGCAGAACAAATATTTAGGAGGAGCCTATTAATATTTTTTGTTTATTGATGATTGCACAAGGTACACTTGAGTGTACTTCCTTGGGAAAAAAGTGATGTTTTTTGAGTATTTCAAAGAATTCAAAAACATGGTAGAAAACTAGAGAGGGAAGTGTGTAAAGATCCTTTGTTCGGATCAATGGGAAAAATACAGATTGGGGAACTTTTTCAAGCACCCCAAGGATCATGGAATAGTGTAGAAATTCAGAGTACCCCACACTCCATAGTAAAATGATGTCGCAGAAAGGAAAAATAAGACATTGGTGGAGTGTGCACGAAGTGTGATCAAAGGTAATAATATTTCAAATACTTTTTAGGTAGAAGCCATTAGTACTTTTTATTTATTTAAAGAATATAAGTCCAACAAAGTATATTTATTTCAAGACCCCATTCGAAGCCATGTATGGCTTTAAACCATTGGTTAATCATTTGAGGATATTTGGTTGTAAGGCCTTTGCACATATTCCGAAGGATAGCAAAAATAAACTTGATGCTAAGGGTATAAAATGTATTTTTGTAGGATAATGTTCATAATTTAAAGCATATAAAATGTTTGATCCATCCACTCACAAAGTATTTGCGAACTACACTTTTTGCCCTTTTTTGAGAAACAAATTTCATTTCTTTTTTTTTTTTCTTCAACATTCTGCAAGCCAAAACAGTTTTTCTGTTTAGAATTTCATTTTGCGATACAAATAAAAGTTGTCAGAAATTTTATTAGCTTTCTATTACTTATTTTTTGGAATTTTTTTATACACATTTGATATGTCAACTTAGCATTTCTTTGAGTGTGTGCTTTTTAACAATCAAAGGATTCCTAAGAAGTCATGTTAATACACATTGTTGTATTCTTTGAAACTTTGTGTTTCTTAGAAACAAAATGTGCTACAACAATCTAGATAGAGTCTACTTTGGTTTCGTTATATTTACAAAGCCAATTGATGCATATCATAATTATTATAATTTTTTGAACTGGCCCAATATGAAAAAAATGCAAATTTTGAATATGTTTCGCAACGCATGAAATTTCTTAACATATAAGTTATAAACTAAAAATCTAAAAGCTACCCATTACAGACAACGAATCAATGTAATGCACCATACTTTTTTCAATTTTTTTTATAGTGTATTTTGGAAGATACAGAATTATGATTTCACTTAATCATAATGACCTTCAGAAATTGTTTGCACCCGTTTTATTACAAAATTAATTAAAATTAGTAAATATTTATGAAATTCCATAAAAATTATATTTCCTGAAAGTAGATTGAATTCTGAAAATGTTTGTCTTGGTTCCGATAGTTAATTCAGAATGTTTCATAGAGTTTAATCAGTCCAAAGTTGAAGATATGCATTCAGAGCTTGGCTCTGCGTAATTGCAGACGTGTTAGTTTGGACGAACTCTTAAAAAAAGTTCAGTTGAATTTTTTTTTGCGCTGACGGCCCCATCAAGTCTAACGACATAAAAGTTCGGCCGAACCTTTTTTAAGAGTTCGGTCGAATTTTTTTGCACCGAAGGCCCGTCAAGTCTAATGACATAAAAGTTCGGCCAAAGTTTTTATAAAAGTTCAGCCGAAATTTTACCTGACTTTCTGTCGGTCGAAAAATACCACGAAGCCCCTCCAAAAAAACATTTTGCGGCAATATAAATTTCTACGAAAGCATTCATTATTTTCGCATATTTTCGCACATTTGGTCTGATTTTTCAATGGTCTTGGTCTGATTTTGCAAAGAATTGTTTTGGGTTTAAGGACTTTTCTTGGAGGACATTCAAAGGACAGTTTTGCAAAGGATTGTTTTGGGTTTAAGGAATTTTCTTGGAGGTACATTCAAAGGACATTTTGAAAAGGATTGTTTTGGGTTTAAGGAATTTTCTTGGAGGTACATTCAAAGGAAATTTCTTGGAGGTATGTGATACATTTTTTGGATGTTTTTTGGCTTCATTTTTTTTGAAGGTATGGATTTGGGCTTAATTTTCATTCTTTTTAGAGGTTTGGCCTTAATTTTCAAAGGAATATTTTTGAGCTTAGTTTCGAAAGGACTCTTTTTAGGCTTAATATTCAAAGGACATTTTTTGGAGGTATTTTTTAAAGTGATATTTTTTTAGAGGTTTTTTTAAAGTATTTTTTAAAGTGGCATTTTTTAAGAAGTTGGAATTAATTTTCAGTGGACATTTTTTGGAGGCATTTTTTGAAGTGACATTTTTTTAGAGTGCGTGTTTTGGGTTGAAGTAAATATTTTATAATGATTTTTTAAAATGAGTTTTTGTCTAACTTTTTAAATGAATTTTTTTTGCAAGACTTGGAAGGAAATATTTCGAACTTCATTTCATTTTTATAAGACATTTTTTTCTCCGATTTTATAAAGTAAATGTTTTGGATTGAAGTATGTATTTTTTGCAAAATTTTCAAAATGAGTTTTTTTTTAATTAAATCTTTTGTGATATTTTTTCTTTTAATTAAGTTTTTGTCTAAATTTTTGAAGGAAATATTTTTAACTTCATACTCTATTATCATGGAAAATTGAAGGAATTGCGCGAGAAAATATGATCGAAAAAGAGACCTTGAGGAACGTAGAGAAGAAACGAGAGAATCTTGCAAAATAAAGAGAGAAGCACTCTCAAATATTGAAAGGGAAAATCAACCTCAACTAGAAGTTGAAGCAGGTATGTAAATGTAAATATTATGAATTTGATATTTAAAATTTTCCTAGTGTAAAATGTGAAGCTTAATTTTTATTTGATGAACTAATTTGAAAAATATTTTGCATTGTAAACAGAGAGAGATATTCCTCAAAAAATTGATGATGCGATACAAAATTTTGAAAGAGAAAGTGAAAGATATATTGAACCAATGATTGAAGATGGTGAAAATTTTGAAAGAAATTCAAGTGAAGAAATTGAATCACAAGGTATATATATATATATGTTGAACACATGCACGTATTATTGAAATTATACATATTTATTAATTTATTTATTTATTGAATATGTAAACTTATTATGCACTATTCATTCGAATATGTACAGATGAAATCATTGTCGATGATGAGATGTTAGAAAATGTTGACACTCACACATATGGAGATAAAAGAGCTGACCATGTTATAAGATATCGTGTTAAACGCATTTTTGATACGTAATTCATAAATGAAAATGTGACAGTTCAAGCCCAAATGTTGAAAGGTCTCCTATCATTAAGGAAATTAAAATAAGCTACGACTTTATTCGGTATTCAAAAATCAACAAAAGATAAAAGAAATGAAGGAAAATTTGATACAAAATATAAATAGTGCTATAAATTCAATTAGAAGATCTAGATAGAAAAAATGTTTCAGTTGTACGTAGAGCAATACATATGGTAGTGGTTTCATCAATTACTAAATAGAATCTCTTGGTAAAATCTATGGCACGAACATTAGGAACCTCACGAAAAAATTTGCACAAACATCGGAAATTTCGGTTGCAAATAGATGTAAATGATGAACTCGCTTGTTGGAGAGATATTTGTAGGCAACTATACAAAGATAGACTTGGAGAAAATTTAAAAATATATATATATGACTATTGGAAGAAAAATTCACGTGTTTCGCCAAATGAAAGGGATGTGATGCGAAGAAGAATAACACAAAATCAGTACGAACAACATGAAAAAAATTTCTTGGAAACCACTCAGATAGAGTTGTTCAACAATTTCAAAGAAGAGAATTGTGAAATTCATGTCTCAATCAGTGCTTTTGTTCAACAAAAACCATGGTATGTAAAACCTATCACCGTACGCGACACTTGTTGTTGTCGTTATCATGTGGAATTTGAGTTATATTATGACACATTCCTTAATTTTGGTAGAACATTTCGGAAAGATTCACCTCCTCCTTCCACTATCTGTGATCTCATATCTCAAATTCTATGTGAAAGAGAAAGCGATGAATTATTTTACGAAAAAAAATGTGTTGGTGGTAAAAAATGTGATGATTGTGGAAATTTGACTAAATTTCAAAACAAATATCGTATTGATATAAATGATCAATCATTGTTCAACATGAAAGTGAAATGGAAGAGATATGAGTATATCCATACATCGATTCAAGGTTCAAATAGTGCTAAAAGAATTGAATTACAAGAAGAAGAAATTTTTGTGATAGATTTTTTGAGAAATTTTGAGGCAAAAATTTATAAATACACCAAGCATTCCCATAGAGCTTGATGGCAAGACTTGCAATTCAAAAAATCTCGTGAAGTTTTTCCACCAGGGACCATTTTGTCAGTAATTGATTTTGCAGAAAACTACACATTTGTTCCACAAAAAGAAATTCAGAGTGAATACTATCATTCTGACTAAGTCTCCATGCTCATACATATTCTATATAGACATGTTGAACAAAACGTCAATCATATAGAAAGCACCAGTGAAAATCAACATGTTATTAAATAATATCACTTTATATCAGTGACGATCGTACACATGATACATATTTTGTACAACACCGGTTTGGAAAGATTTATGACTCCTTGAAAAGTCATGGAATAAAATTCAATGAAAATTGAATATGCTCAGATGGATGTGCAGGTCAATTTAAATCTTCACGAACATTATTTTGGTTGTGTTGTCTTCATAAGAAAACTTGCATTAAACATTGTTGGAATTTCTTTGAGATTGGCCATGGAAAAGGAGAACATGACGGTGCAGGGGCATGTGTAAAACGAGCACTTCGAAGATATCAAATGAACCCCTCTGCAAACTGACTTGTGGATGCTAAATAAGTTGTTTAATGGTGCATTGCTGCTCTAAGCCATGAGACTAACCAATCAAGGGAAGTGCGAAGATACATTCAATTTAATTTTTATTGGATATCTAATTTTAAACAGTGTACATTTATCACAATGATTATCTTTGATAGTATTTTGATATCATATTTACATCCTTCTTTGAATTTTCCATATATATTTTTTTTGGCATATTAGGATCGAAGAAGTAGATAGATCAATTGGAAATGACGTTGAAACAATAAAAGGGAATCGAAAATTGCATTAAATTAAAACAAAATTGTCCATAAATGTGTTTTAATTAGATAAAATAAAATATTCTTGTTTTTGTCATATTTGCATAGAAAACACAAAATCCAATGACGTTTGTGAAAACAAAATGTATGTAAAAGATTGGAAACATACAAAGCTAAATACAAAAGGGAAAATGTCCGTTGTAATGTTTGAAGAAATGCAATCATAGGAGACCACAATATCATCTGATGGTGATTGAGTTTCTGATCTTGTTAGAGAAGGTAACATTTGAATTGCTTTCAAATGATAGAGATCTAGATTTAAATTTAAATACATAAGTTTGTTAAGTTTGTTTTATCGTGCAGGAGATTATTTTGCTGTAATTGAACCAACTGAAAATGATGAAAATGTGAAGTATTATTTGATGCGTTGCACTGAATGAAAAATGAAATTATTAAAAAACTATAATGATCACGAGTTTCCATATGAAAGAGGATCTATTACACTGAAAGGTTATTTTTTCAGACAAACTAATCAAAGTGGGGATTTTGTTTACTTTGAAGACTATGAACCTAATGTCATAAGTTGTCAATATAGTCACTTGGTGTGTGCAACACGCATAAATTTGATAGAGGTTCAATCAAAGAAAAAAACGAAAATTAAGAAATGGAAAATGTCAAAATTTGATCATGAACGGATCATTGAAGATGGCATTCCATTGGAATTATTTTGATTGAGCTACCCAAAAATTTATTCTCTTTGGATTCATGTTTTAGAACTTCCAGAACTCGACTAAAAATTTAGCTGCCTTGTTATGTTATCTGTGCAAGTGTTTGCACATGTACATTGTTTTGGTACATGCACAATAGTATCAACTGAAAGTAGCTTTTCTATACATGCATTGATTAAAAATGTTGCATGTACTGGATATATATATATATATATATATATATATATATATATATATATATGTTCTAGAATGCAATTAAAGCTAGAAAGTAGCTTTTACATGTGCATTAATGAAAAATATTTGCAAGTCTTGGATATATATGTTTTAGAATGCAGGCTATTGAAAGTAGTTTTTCTATGTGCATTGAAAAAATGTTGCACATACTGGATATATACATGACCTAGGAAATTAGCGAAAGTAGCTCTTCTATGTGCAACGATGAAAAAATGTTACGTATTTGATATATATATTTTCTAGAATGCGATTAATACAATTAGCGGTTTACTATGTGCATTGATGAAAAATGTTGAAGTCTCTTCGGATATATATGTTATAGAATGCAATTAACTATTCAAGTAGCTTTTCTATGTGCATTGATGAAAAATATTGCACATACTAGATATATATGTTCTAGAATGGAATTAGCTGAAAGTAGCTTTTCTATACATGCATTGATGAAAAATGTTGCACATATTGAATATATATACATTATAGAATTCATTTTTAAAATTTTATGATTGTTTGATACATCTAACAAGACCTAGAATCTTATGATTTTATATATATGTATGTATGTATGTATGTATGTATGTATGTATGTATTGTACTTTATTCATTTTAACATATATATTCAAGCATCCGTAAAATCATTTCTACATGTACATATATTAATGTGATTTTTTTTTTGTTTGGAAAACAACAAATTGAATTTTAAAAACAAAACATAATATCATAATCACATGCCAAATGTAGTTCAACCATCCAAAACTTGATTTTTATTTATTTTTTGATTATATAACAACATTACTTCACATTCCATGCCAATTGTAGTTCAACTATCGAATAAAAACATTTAGCATTATATCACATGCCAAATGTAGATCAACCATCCAAAACTTAAGTTTTAATTTAACAAAACATTATAGATCACAACATTACTTCACATGCTAAATGTAGTTCAACCATCCAAAACTTAAGTTTTAAAAACAAACAAAATTATAACACAACATTACCTCTTGTGCCAAATGTAGTTCAAGAATCCAAAACTTGATTTTTTCAAAAGCAAAACATTAATATAGATCACAATATTACTTCACATGCCAAATGTAGTTCTTGACCATCCAAAACTTAAGTTTTAAAAAAAAAAACAAATTATAACACAACATTAATTCACATGTTGAATGCAGTTCAACCATCTAAAACTTGAGTTATAAAAACAAAACATTATAGATCACAAGTATCAAAACTTTTTAAAAACAAAACATTATAAATCACAATGATCAAAACTTGAGTTTTAAAACAAAACATCATAGATCACAAGTATCAAGTATCAAGTTATATATGGTTGCATTTAGATAAGACTATATATAAAAAAGTAAATTTAAGACTAAATCTAGCACGTGTGCATGTGAATCATCCATCAAACACAGATGAATGTAGTGTCTTTCCCAGCAAAGTGACAATCCTTGAGTTATCATACAAAGCATGGGGAATCTATAGACAATGTGTACAAACATTAAAATTTGATGTTTTAAAATTGAGTCAGAATATATAGAACTTCATGTAAAAAAAAAATGTAAAAAAAATCATGCAATACCTCATGAGGTTCCCTCTCCATTTGTTGCTCATCCACTGCAACTTCCCCCATAAGAACATCTCCAATAGTAAACTGTACAATATACATGTACAATTATATATATATATATATATTAAAAAATTTCAAATGAAAATGCATATATATAAACTTATTGTCAATAATATTAAAAAAAAGTTAGACAAATTGTTCAAATGGTTGAAATGGTGTGGATGTTCATATCTCCATTACTAGAGTCTGTGGAGAAAAGAAATCCTCTATAGAAACCTAAAATTCAAAAAAATTAAAATAACTCAAAGACATAGATATATATATATCATTTTTTAATGGAACTTTTTGAGGTGGAATATATAACTTAAAAACATTAATTTTAAAAGTGAAAAAATGTCCATACTTGTGATTGTGGATTTGGCACATCTTCCAAGGAAGTAGAAGATACACTCCCAAAGAAGAAGGTACCGCCATCCAAAAAACTTCGGACAGAATCGGAATTTGTTAAAACATTTTATTATATATATGTACATGTACATGTGTGCACAATTATTCATTTTACAAATATCTCATCATGTTTCGATATATATAATAATAGATAAAAAATAATTGTACATGATCATGTTCACTTAAAAAACACTAACATTTTCCAACATATCTTGATGGTGAGAACCATCTCTATTGTATGATTGATGGTGAGACCCATCTTGATTGTTTGAACCAGAGGCTCGGACCGTGATACTAAAATTTTCTTCATTCATCAAGTGTGACAACTACAAATGATGTTAAAATATAATGATACCTTTTTGTTAAATTAATTTATACAAACAAATGTATGTATATATGTATTTATTACAAATTGTACATGTGTTAAAATAATTGAACCCTAACCATTAACACATATTGTTTCCATGCCCTCTTATTCATGAACAATTAGGTCTCACCAACCATTGCGACAATTATTTGCATAGTTTTGAGATCTTCAACACTAATGTTGACAATCTCTTCATCTATATAATACACAAAGTTAGCCCATGCATTCTCATGTGCTCTTTTTGATTGAGACAAACATCGACTCTACCCAATCCACTGTGAACATTGTCAATGATGGAATCCCTTACTTCTCGACTAATTTGAGAAGTGGCTTCCATCTCTTACTACAAATTTTTGACACGAAAAGGTTGCCTAACCAATGGTGGCTCAGGGCGAGGCAACTCAATATCACGCTTAGCACCCCTACGGTCACACAACTGACCTTTCCCAAGACCAAAAAATTAAGAGGAAGGTCATTGTAATTGGGTTTCATTTGAAAAAAGAATTCTGCATAAAAGAATTTTTCAAAATAAACTGGAACCTAGTCATTCCATGGGAGTATTCCATATGCTACAAGGTTTTTATCATACAAATAGTGAGCTATATTAGGGTGCTTGAAATATTGCACCTTCAACATATTTATTTTCATCCCTTCTTTGAAATTAAATATAGACTTGGCCATTTTTTATGTAACTCTTTGTTTCACAACCTCCCATTTATCGGGACGCATCACTGTTTCCTTTCTTTTTCTCATGAATTCTACAAAAGTGTCAGTGGTTGGCCCAAGCTTTCGCTACACATCTACTAATTCGCCTAAAGAGTGTGTAACAATTTCCAAGTTTTGTCAACTCTCAGCAGTTAGAGTCAAAGCCACGAGATTTCTCTGCAATTTTGCATGAAGATGTTGACACCTTTCTAAGGTACATTGCTGCATGTTTGTTTCCCAAGGTATATCAGAAATGTTGACTGGATAAGTCGTGGTTGGTCGACAACCTTCTTCTTGAATGACGCTTTCAGCTCTACATATTTTTTGAGCAACATTTGCAGCAGCATTTTCAGCCTCTGCATCAATATATAAAATTTTATATATTAAAAAAACACATGTAAACAAATTTGTACAAATTGAATGAAAAAAATATTCAAATTGATGGCCACCTCGATGTGGTTGGCTAGCATCCTGCCCACCCTGAGACTGTTGAGAAACATAATGACCTTGCTCAGAACCAACATGACCACCGATTGGTTGAGAACCAACATGACTATCTGTTGATTGGCCTCTGGGGGAATACATATCACCGTCTTCATGCAACCTGGCAGCACTTATGGTTGGTCCTCTAAGGGAATCTAAACCATCACCAACCTCACGAGACAAGAGAGAAGTTTCATAAAAAAATATGAATTTATAATAAATTCAAAAATACATTCATACATATAAATACATGTACATATTCATTGATTAAATTGCATGAACCATACCATGATTGCGTGAACCATGGGTATGCTGCATTGATGGAGTAGACACCCTTCTCATCTTCGCTCCTAAAAAATAAAAAATAAAACTTATTAACAACTAATTTAACTCACAAAATTGATTAAAAAATCAATTCCATATGTACACACATCTATGTATATGTATGGAGATTTAATATTATATTTAAATACCATGAACACCCCTCGATCCCTGATCCCCCTCTCTCGTAGAGATATGGGATTCTGTTGATATTTGTTGTTCATCCTTCATGATATATATATCTACAATGGACATTTACATAATTTTTTTTAAATTACTATTTAAAACAAATTCAAAATAAATTTCAGAAAATTAATGTAATTTAGTGTACACAAATTATGTAAAACACAACTTTCAAAGCACTAATTGATGTGTGAAACTCAATTTAAGAAAAAAAAATTATAAAAATGTTAATTTCACCAAATTGTGCTTTACATGGTGGGAGCACACTTGGTATAAAATTGAAAAAAACACATGGTCATTAAAAAATAAGCGTGAAACTCCATTTAAACAAAAATTTGTTGAAGTCCCCACATTTTAATTTTATAAAAATGTACAGTTCACCACTTGTTGCAAATGTGAAGTTCACCAAGTTGCACATTACATGGTGTGGTGGGAACACACATGGTATATAATTGAAAAAAACACATGGTCATTAAAAAAGACATATTTATAAGTACAAAACCCACACATATCCAAGATATGTTACAATGTCCATCAATAAATTTTTAAGGAGAGCGTCTCAACACTTGTTCATCTTTGAGATATGAATCTCGAATTTTTGAAGAAGAGTGTTTCAAAACTAATTAATATTTGAGAGATGAATCTTGCATTGCCATTTCCCTGTATAATTCTAATTAATATATTAATTCATCTTTGATAGATGAATCTTGAATTGGCATTGCCCCACTCAATAGATTAGCAAACATCTTATTCACAGTTGTACAATGTCTTATACTAAAAAATTGAAATTGGCTAAAAATATTGTTTTCTATTCCATGCAGTTCTTTTAGCCTTTCCTTCTAATCTTGGTACACACCATTCATTTTGTTTCACACAAGTTTAGAATTGGTGAAAGCTAAAATTCCATTTTATCCATACTCCATAGTTGTTCCCAATCCTTCTATCAATGCAATATAATATGCCTCATTGTTTGTTGTTCTTCCTGGTATATTCATTTTCATTTGGATGAATTTTCTAGTCTCAATATTGGAAAGAACATATGTAATCACTTCTTTCCCTAGATTGGGATAGCAAGAAACATATATGAATAATTTCCATTTTTCAACCATATTTAGTGGATTTTTTTATCCCTGAAAGAAAATCAATAAAAATATGTTAAATTGATATTTATTGCAAATTAGTGGGAGAAATGACACATGTGCATGACATAAATGACATGCACTAGATATTAAAATGAAGAACTTCTATTTAGATTTGCTCCATAGATTGACTATAGAGGCACTTAATAGATATGTCACCTTTGATAAAAGATGAGATCCATTGGCTACCTAGCCCTTTATAGACTTTGCCTTTAGAACTTGTAAAATTTAACACTCAACAGACATACTAAAATCCTATGGTAGTTCAAAATCTTATGAGAGTTCAGCCACTTTAGGTTCAATTTTTCCTTGAATTAATGAGAGGAAGCCTTTAGTTTGTGGGAGAAATTACATTTACATGGTTTGAAAAATTATTTTATACACTTACAAAAAACATGCTTTAAAGTTAATGGGAGAAATCCAACATGACATCTATGCTTTAAAAAAAATTCGTAAGAATTTATGGGAGGAATGACACATGTACACAATTTTCCTTAAAGTGGTTGTGGTGTATGGATATTAAAATGGAGAACCTCTATTTAGATATATTCCGGAGATTGACTGTAGGGGCATTTACTGGATATTTCACTTTTCATAAAATATGAGATCTAGAGGCTACCTGGCCCTTTATAGAGTCAGCCTATAGAACTTGTAGAAGTTAACACTACCTTTCCCAATTATACCCTATGAACTGTGTAGAGGACCCGTGGAGTCACTCACACTAATTTACATAGACATAAGGGTGTATAAGAGTGTACTATGTTAAAAAAAAATGGTCATATTATTGGATATATTTCCCAAGAGCTGAAATGTACTCATTAAGTATATGTGGGGTATATATAAGCATCTACAAAAACAAGTGATTCTTTCCAAACTAAGGATAATGTATGAGCCATGTGTACATGCACATTATCTAGAAACCATAGGCCAATATAAACGGTATTTAAGTGGATTGAAGGAAAAATAGCACCACGAAGGTTTGAAGGAGGGGAATAAGAACTAGAAATAGGAGGATAAGAGTAAAATAACCACTACACATCCATGCAAGGGTATTACAAATAATTCTAACCATTGCAACATTGATGGTCACATTAAGGAGAATTATTGGATGTTTGGTATGTGTTATATTCTATATGTGAATACCCCCACGCACTATATATTTCTCTAAGCATAGTGGTGGGAATAAAATGGGAGGAGAGGACCCCCACTTTAGGGTTTCATATAGATGAAAAATTCCACACACATAGGTGTTCAGGGGTAGTTCCCCAAAAAAGCATTTTTGGGAACAAAAAAATCTCCCTTTATGATGGTTTTCATCACATGGTTTTTCATTTTAGCATTTTTCTAGTGCATCGTAGTTTACCCCATGGTTCTATATTTTTAGTTAAAGAAATAAATTTTATCTGATCCAAGGTAATGCATTAGTAGTTTATAATTTCGTGGGATATATATACATATATACATACATAGATATGTGTGTGTGTGTGTGTCTAATGGTCTAAAAATTAATATACTAATAAAAAAATGGTTCTCGTTTTGGGTTTCTCGAGTAAATTATATGTTAATGCATGTGTTTTAGATTGAAATTTTTTCATTTTATTAAGAATCTATTTGAAACAATTAACTATATAAGGATAAAACCTACGTTTTGTATCAAATTACTTTTGGTTTCAATGGGAAACTTTTATGGCTATTGTGTTTTTCTTGAAATGTGGTAGACCCGATTAAAATGGGAGATATATCAAATTGATTCCTATGGTGAAACAAAATAGTTGAGTAGTTTAAAGATATAGATGCATAAATTCAATGAGCATAGCTTTGAGATATATAAATCCAAAATGGAATAGTTTTTGGTGAACAAATATCAGTGGATCACTATGGATATATCTACTTCATTAAAAGGGATTTTTCTAGAAGGATATCCACTAAGTTGGAAAGAAGGGAAAATTTCACAATTATATGTTAATGTGCATGTGTTTTACATTGAATATTTTTCATTTTATTAAGAATCTATTTGAAACAATTAACTATATAAGGTTAAAATCTATGTTTTGTATCAAATCACTTTTGGTTTCAATGGGGTGTTTTCCTCGAAATGTGATAGACCCCATTAAAATGGGAGATATATCGAAATGATTCCTATGGTGTGATAAAATAGTTGAGTAGTTTGAAGATATAGATGCATAAATTCAATGAGCATAGTTTTAAGATATATAATTCCAAATTGGAATAGTTGTTGGTGAAAAAATATCAGTGGATCACTATGGATATATATCTGCTTCATTAAAAGGGATTTTTCTAGAAGGATGGACTAAGTTGGAAAGAAGGGAAAATATCACAATTATATGTTGATGTGCATGTGTTTTACATTGAATATTTTTCATTTTATTAAGAATCTATTTGAAACAATTAACTATATAAGGTTAAAACCTATGTTTTGTATCAAATTACTTTTGGTTTCAATGGAAAACTTTTATGGCTAATGTGTTTTCTTGAAATGTGATATGTCCCATTAAAATGAGAGATATATCGAAATGATTCCTATGGTGTAATAAAATAGTTGAGTACTTTAAAGATATAGATGCATAAATTCAATGAGCATAGTTTTGAGATATATAAGTCCAAAATGGAATAGTTGTTGGTGAACAAATATCAGTGGATCACTATGGATATATCTGCTTCATTAAAAGGTATTTTTCTAGAAAGATGGACTAAGTTGGAAAGAAGGGAAAATATCACAATCATATGTTAATGTACATGTTTTTTACATTGAATATTTTTCATTTTATTAAGAGTCTATTTGAAACAATTAAATATATAAGGTTAAAACCTATGTTTTGTATCAAATTACTTTTGGTTTCAATGGGAAAATTTTATGGCTAATGTGTTTTTCTCGAAATGTGATAGACCCCATTAAAATGGGAGATATATCGAAATGATTCCTATTGTGTAATAAAATAGTTTCAAGTAGTTTAAAGATATAGATGCATAAATTCAATGAGCATAGTTTTGAGATATATAAGTCCAAAATGGAATAGTTGTTGGTGAACAAATATCAGTGGATCACTATGGATATATCTGCTTCATTAAAAGGGATTTTTCTAGAAGGATGGATTAAGTTAGAAATAAGGGAAAATATCACAATTATATGTTAATGCATGTGTTTTACATTGAATATAATTTTTTTTTTCTCTCTCTCATTGTTTGAGTCCTGATCTTATAAAAGGTTTCCACTAAATCCATTCCCTATTACTTTTCATGTGAACCACATTCCCAAACCCACCCATCTATGTACATAAGAGCCAAGCCAAGTGTAAAAAGGGCTTATTTCATATTCTTCTTTAACATATATGTGATTAATTATAGTTATAATTTACATGATAGAAATACGTATAAAGATTAATCCTTAGTATAGATCTATTTTTAATTTAAGTAATATTTCATGTTTTTTAGAAAGTTGATCTTAGGAGGTAGAACTAAACCGTCTATAACCCAAAAAAGAAACCATGGCCCGTGAGCATCACATGCAAACATTAGTTACTCCCATGTTTGAAACACCACCTCACATCATCATAAGGGTTGGAAACCACTAAGAAACCCATACTAAGTTTCCTAGAAGGGATGACTATCATATTTAATGATTGGGTTTATCTCCAAGGTCAAAAGGAAAATCAAAGTTAGGAAAGGGAATTAGAATAGAAATTAAGGTAAGACCATGACCCTTTACCCAATATTGAACAAAGGTGAGAAACCATAGATATCATGAAGGAAGTTCAATAATCCAAACTATCTGATATGATAGGTAAGAGTGTAACGTACCTCAAATGTACATTTAAAGAAAAAATTGTTCCCTTTAACACTACTATAATTGTGCATGCATAAGAAATATTATCTTTTTTTCTAGAAAGATATTTTGAGAGGAATCTTGAGCGAGTTCTTGAAGGCTGAAAGAACGAAGCTCTGGGATTATCAATTGGAGGTTTAGACCCTCTATTGACCTACATTTAAGGCAATTCAACTATGCAGTCCTTGACCAAAATTGCAGAGGCTTAAATTCAGGTTTCTTAAAAGATTTCAGAGTTGACACTTGGTTGTTTCGATTAGTTTTCTGAGCATCTTTCGGTCAACTGTCGTTTGGATTTTGGAGGAAAGTTTGAAAGTCAGGACAGTTTGATTATCTCTCTCTCTAAACATTTATATCTATTAATAAGAAGAAGATATGTTGGGTTTTCCCTTATCTGTTTTTTCTTCTGCATTTTATTTCTACGTTCTATATACAATTACTGTCAAGATCCTTGACCAAAATTGCAGAGGCTTAAATTCAGGTTTCCTAAGAGATTTGCATTTTATTTCTATGTCCTATCTACAATTACTGTCAAGATCCTTGACCAAAATTATTATCTATATACAATTGTCAAATGTCATTTGGATTTTGGAGGACAGTTTGAAAGTCAAGATATTTTGATTAACTCTCTCTCTAAACATTTATATCTATTAAGAAGAAGAAGATCTGTTAGATTTTCCCTTATATGTTTTGTCTTCTGCATTTGATTTCTATGTTCTATATACAATGACTGTCAAGATCCTTGACCAAAATTGCAAAGGCTTAAATTCGAGTTTCCTAAGAGATTTTAGAGGTGACACTTGGTTGTTTCGATTGTTTTTCTGAGCATCTTTCAATCGGTCAACTGTCGTTTTGATTTTGGAGGACAGTTTGAAAATAAAAGCCTTGAATTTGACTTCATTATCGTTGTAAAATATTGGATTATCTCTCTCTAAACATATATATATATAAGAAGAATATATGTTGGGTTTTCCCTTATCTGTTTTGTATTCTGCATTTTATTTCTATGTTCTATATACAATTACTGTCAAGATTGATCTAATGGTTAATGTGATTGCTATTTAAAGTAGAATTGTAATTGGGATAATAAAAGGACATTGAAGTAATTTTTTCAAGAATAGAACATACCATTGTTAAAAATTAGCATGGTATCACTGACAGAGGATTTCAATGGCTGGATTTCATACTTGTCAATTCACAGAAATTCACAGACAAAGCCGCAATGAGGATGAAGCCGGGAGATCAATTCGCATAAATTCGCAAATGAAGTCGCAACGAGGACGAAGCCGGGAGATAAATTCGCAGAAATTTGTAGACGAAGCCACAACGAGGACGAAGTTGGGAATAAATTCCCCGCGAACAAAAAAAAATTAAATTAAAAAAAAAAAAAAAACAGAGTAACTACACCACCCACCTCGGCACAGAGCAACAGAGCAGTACTACAACACCTCAATAGAGCAACACCACAATAGAGTGACACAGAGACAACACAGAGCAACAGAGCAGCACCACAACACCTCAACGAAGCAACAACACAACAGAGTGACACAGAGACAAACGCGAGACATAGACAGAGACAGACGTGAGATGTGCATAAGAAACCCATTAAGGTTTGTGGGCCGATATATTTATAAGAACAAGTTAGGCCGAAATTTTGTTGCCGGTTTTCCCATATCTGGTCAAAAATATGTTTTCCCATGCCGTCAATACGCCGTCAATGTAAACGGCAGAATGAATTCGACCGAACTAATTTCGAAATTTCAGCCGAACTCTCAAATATTTTGGTTGAACTTTATAAAATTTTGGCCGAATTATTGAGAAAAAAAAATTTCCGCCCCTGATTCTCACAAAAGTGTAACCCAACTTCGGATTTTTACCCAAGTAGATATTTAATTTTCCACAAATAGGAAGATGAAGGAAACAAGGATAAAAACTATGAAAGATGGCACATTATTCTTGGAGTTAAAGACAATAAAGAAAAATCAAAAGAAGAAAACAGTGAGCAACAAATGAATGGGGAAGAATCGAACAATGTGGACATCATCAGCAGTCAAAGCCCAATCAGAAGTGGAGAATTAATTTCATTGAATAGAGGTGAAAGTAGTGAAGCACGAAGGAAATATACTTTGCAGATTTGGCTACCTAAAAGGTACAAGTACTATGCTCTCATGACTAGTGTTTTGAATGTCATAGAACCCATGAAATTTAATGAAGCTAATGAATATGAAGAGTGGAGAAAATATATGGAGGAAGAATATGGATGTATAATTAAAAATAAAACATGGGAATTAACTGAATTTCCCAAAGGAAAATATCCCATAGGATGAAAATGGTTATACAAATCCAAGTTTAAAGCAAATGGCAGCATAGATAAATATAAAGCTATATTGGTGGAAAAATAGTATTCTTAGAAAGTGGGTATTGATTATGAAGAAACATTTGCACCTGTAGCTAAATTGAATTCTATTATATTGTTAATTGCACTAGCAAAAGAGTATCACTGGAATTTGCACCAACTTGATGTAAAATATGCTTTTCTGAATGGTGACTTAAAGGAGGAGGTGTATTTGACACAACGTGCAGGGTTTGAGAAAAAGGGGCAGGAACATTTTGTTTGTAGATTAAAGAAAACTTTGCATGTGCTTAAACAGGCACATAGGTTGTGGTATGAAAATATAAATTCTTTTGTTTTCCAATGGGGTTTTATGAGAATTAAAAGTGATCTGAATCTGTATACCAAATTTGTTGCAAAGGGTTATGTGGTGTTGATTTCTTTGTATGTTTAAAACTTAATCATTACAGGAAATTCATTCAAGTTAATTAATGAAATTAAGATGTAGATGTCACAAGTATTTGAGATGAAATATCTTGGTGAATTGCATTACTCTTTAGGTCTTGAAGGTTGGCGATATGTTAGTCAAACTTTTGTTTCTCGAGGTAAGTATGTCAAAGAAGTGCTTAAAAATTTCAAGGTGGATCAGTAAAAATTCACCCTTTTTCCTTTGCAAAAAAAATGTGAAGCTTCATTTTGATGATGGTTCAAAAGAAGTTTATGGTACATTGTATAGACAACTAGTTGGAAGTATGAATTATCATAATACAACTAGACCTGAAAATTCATATTCAATTAGTGTGCTTAGTCAGTTTATGACAAGACCTATAGAAATCCAGTGGAGAGCACCAAAAGAAGTGCTCATGTATCTTAAAGGTACAATTTATTTTTGTCTTAAATATACTGATTCATTTGATGTTGAGCTGACATGTCACTCAGAGTTATTTGGGTCGGTAATACAAATGATAGAAGATCTACTATAGGCTATGCATTTAGTATTGGATCCAAAATTGTTTCATGGAACAGTAAGAAGAAACCTACTATATCTCTGTCATCTAAAGAGGCAGAGTATAAAGCTTTGTGTGCAGCAACTTGTGAAGTTGTTTGGTTGGGGAGAGTTCTTCAAGATGTTCGAGAAGAACAAAAGAAGGCTACAATGATCAAGTGTGACAACTAGAGCTCAATCAAGTTGGTAAATAATTCAATCTTTCATGCAAGGACAAAGCATGTTTATTCCTAGTTTCATTTTATTAGAGAGAAGATACAGTATACGGAAATTTGTGTTGAATATTGTAATACTTGTGAAAATGTTGCTCACATTTTCACAAAGCCCTTTGGGAAGATAAAATTTGAATTGTTTAGAGATATGATAGTTTTTGAAATTAATCCTTTCTCCATTAAGGGGGAAACTTAAAAATAATGGAGAAACGAATTTTTTTTAGATGTTTTCTTCAATTAGGGATTATTTCCTACTTTCTAGGAATAGCTCTAACTATCCTGGTCCTATGCGTATTTATAAGGTTGTCACGTCATTGATGATTATTCAATGAATGTATTCGTAGTTGTGGGAAGCCTCAGGGATTCCTCTCCTGGGGACTATCGAGTTCATTTATCTTTTGTATTCCTTTCTTCTTAGTGAAAAAGGGATATTTGTGAATCTCAATAACTATGAATTGTAAATGAACATACCATTATTTATATAAATATGCAACATTATGATGTAGAACATTCAAATGTGTGAAGAAGCGGGAGGATGTAGGTATGAGAACTGTGGGAGTAGGTTGTGAAATGCTTATGTTGTGTAAGGGGTGTGGGAAATATTGCGCACATGAATAGAGATTATATTGAATATGTATTGTGGCACATAAAATGTGTCGAGTGTGGAGGTTTCATTCTGGGCTATGTGTTTCCACACAAAGTTTCAAAATTTAACAAAGTATGAAGTACTCAAGAGAAATAGGAAGTACATATATTTTGAAGGATTAATGAAGAGTGAATATGGCTGAGGAATTTCTAGGGTGATATAAGAAAATTAACCAATAATTTTTAATAGTAGATATTATCTCAAATCAATACTTGAAAAAAAATGTTGAATTATCATAAAGTATGGCTTTCCAAAATTAGTATATGAATATAATTTCAATTTTTTTCATAAATTACATTACTTTCGATTGCAAATTTCATGTACTCTTATCCACCAACCCATTGTTTTAATTCATCATCATCCCATTTAGCATTCTCATCTATGAAAAAAGTGTGATAATAATGTGAAGTTTCAAAAGAGAGTGTGTAATCCCACTTATGAGTGTAATTACACATGGAAACATGAGATAGCAATATCTCATTGAATTTTACCAAGATAGAAAAGGAAACACATATATATATATATATATATATATATATATATATATATATATATATATATATATATATATATATATATATGTGTGTGTGTGTGTGTGTGTGTGTGTTTTGAAGAAAAATAAATTAAAATATTAAGTAGGAAATACTCATTATATTTTAAAAATTATCAACAAATACACCAATAGAGATTCCCAATGGATCACTCCCACTTACTCCAAATGAATATGAAGAAAAAATTATTTGTTTCACAAATTTACAAAATAATAATATCCTTGTAGCAATAAGGTGATATAAAAATTTTGAATACACTAATACTAAGTACTAAAATACCTATCGAATTTTTTTGCATTCATATCTTGAATACAAGGTTTTGTAAGTTTCAAAAGTGAATGAAACACACAAGTTTGAGATATAATGTTTCAAGAATAAGCATGTTATCAATTTTCATCTACAACTGCCTAACATTTATTTTTACTTGTCCTCTCTTGGTTGACTCATCTTTCCTTCTTATTTCCATTGCCATTACCATGGGGAATCCTTTGACTATATATTTTATATCCTGAATAAATACTTTTTCATAAATATTATTTCCCCACTATGTATTGTAGTTTTAACATATGTATTATCTCAATCATGTCCATCTTTTCCATAACTAGCTTGAAAACATTATAAATAGTTCTAACAAAAAAATGGTGGTCTTCATAGGTTCTAGTGGAGGTTTCTTTATTTATTTTCCTATATCAATATGCTACATGCTACACTAGTGTAGCAATTAAGCATAATATTTTTGACTCTAAACATAATTGGTTGGTTTTATAAATTATGCACACTTATGTGCCCCATTTTGATATGTATAAAGGATTTAAAAGTAGATGGTATGTAGAAATAGAAATTTTTCATATTATGAGGCCTTGATGGTAAGTTTAGATAATGTAAGAATTGGGGGGTATTACATACAGTAGAGTGTGTATTCTCTTATGCATTATAGCTTCTTATAGTCATAATGGAAACAATAATGGTATAAAAATGATGTCATCAGAGGAAAGAGCACTTTAGTTCTATTAGGAGCACACTATAAGGAAAAGACCCTCTAGAAGAATTTTTTGAGGAACCCCTTATAAAAATACCCTAGACATTTGTTTCTAGCAGAGGTTACTAAAGGGGTTGGTGGGTGGAGGTTTTTGCGGATGTTTTTCATCCGGTGTGCTTATCATCCTAAACCGCACCGGTGCACACAAAACATTGGCACATCAGACACCGTGTGCTCCGTACACACCTGCATAGTGCATCTTATTATTGTAGTGCACCGATGCTTTACAAAGCTTTCGCATTGGTGCATCATAAAACCCCGTGCCAAAATAGAAACCTCCCAGTGTGGTCTTAAGAAACTGCACCGATGCCCCTATAAAACTTTGCACACCATAACAGGGTTAAATAAAAAAGAAATTACGGCAAAAAACCACATTTTTCACTTTTCTCAGTGCTCTAGAGCTCTCAAGCACTGGTGCAATTTATCCTTGTCTAAGCTACCCTAACATCAATGCTCCCATTGCACCCATTGCATCATTGTTGCTGTGTATTTCCCACCAATCTCCAGCTTGAATTTTGCAAAACGGTGGGAAAATTTTCTTTTGCAAATTCTACAACCAATATGTCTCCTCGACACCCAAATGTACATGCATTTTTCTTTTTTTTCCATAATTAAGATTTTTAGCGGATTAGAATTTCCAATTACCTTAAAATTAACCATTTAAAAGAAAGAACAAAAAATTTGTCGCGCGATGCGCTCGAGCCGTTCCGCTCGCATCGGTTAGCAGTGCTACCTGTAAATTTACAGGTCGCACCACAACCAGCGCTAACGGTATCTGCACCGGTAACAAAGTGGTACCGAAAGGCGCACCGTGTTATTTTAAAATTAAAAAAAAAGTGCGGTGAAGTCGGTTACCCGACTGCACCATTGACCATGTGGAATAGAGGCAATGTGGTGCATTGACTTAAATATCTGCCCCGGGGTGGGTATTTTTGTCAGCGCACCACATTCCGCATTTTGACAGGGTCAACGGTGCGGCTTGGTAAAAGACCGCACCGTTGACTATGTAATGATGTCAGGAGGTCGATACGCTGACTGAACTATACGCCCTGGGGCGTAGAGTTTAGTCAGTGCATCGCACTACCGACACCGTCCATAGTCAACAGTGCGCTGAATATTTTTAGGTGCATCGCCACCAATGCACTGAATATTTTCTAGTGCACCGTCGCCGGTGCGCAACAAAAAAATAATCACCGGTACCGGTGCATGCCTGTTTTTTGTGGTGCATCGATTGTCTTTTTTTTTCTAAAAAAATTATATATGTATATTCCTAAATACATGTCTCATTTAATAAAAAAAGTGCATTTAATATGTCAATCATTCAGAGACATGAAAGGATAGAAGAGGGGGAACAACAACAACAACAGGCAGACCAGTATAACATGGTTCGCCTGTGGGAGGCGCGAGAGAGGGAGAGAGATGCATACCCTCACCCTATTACAACAACTACCCAGGGGATCCTAAGGCAGGTAGGCCTCCTCAAGTTATATGAGGAGGCTAATTCCATAAAGGGCCATGGTGTGTTTTTGAGACACCTTATCCACAGGTGGAATGCCCACTGATAGGCTTTTCGGGTTGGTCCTAACCAATGGTACATGCCCACTGAGGAGGAAACATATTTCATCACAGGGCTATCGAGGAGAGGGGTGGATTTTCCCTCGTTCCCAGAGGTTCCAGTTGGCTATGTAACAGGGAGTCAGTTGGTGTACTCCCAAAGATACATTAATGTAGATATACTATCTCCTTCAAATTTTCAGGTCTCCGAAGGTCAGTTATGTATTGGTGCATTTGGTAGTCAGGAGGTGAGGTGCCTCTCACTTCTGATTTTGACCATTTCACACAACACTAGTGACGAGAAACGCATTAGTTTCTCGCTTCTATATTATGTTGATTCTTTAGTACATGAGGCACGAATTGTCATCTGATCTACCAATTATTCGGCAGTTTTGTATAGCCTTAGATAGATGTCGTGCTCATGCACAAGGGAGGGTCAACTTCCCTTTTTCTTCAGAGCTTTTTATTTTATTTTATGAGAGGTTTCCAGAGACGAGATATACTTTTGTTTGGCAACCTTGTAGGTCGACGTTGGAGGCACGGATGCACATGTGGGGACAGATGATGCCCAAGAGGGGCAAGACTGAGTTTCCCACGAGGATATCACATGATGCATTGGAGTTGCTAGATAGTGTTGATGAGCATCCCTTCATTATGGTCCCCTGTCATTATGCTAGTTTGGATTGGCGAGGGTGTGCCAACATCTTCTTCATAGATGATGTGTTGCTAGATGATAGAGGTGATATTACTGTTTTATTTAAATTTATTCTAACATGTTCTTTAACTTGTTTTTATTAAATTGTGTAATAAAACTGTCTAATTATTGTTGTGTACTTGTATATATTTTGCAGACATTGGGTCTTTTGATGGCAAGGACATGTTAACACCACCACATGATCCAGGTGTGGATCATGATGATGATCATGATATGCCAGATGCCGAGGATCGTTAGGAGGCTGGTGCAGAGAGATCTACTCTTGCTGGTGCACCGGTACTGCCTTTTTCTAGGCACAGTAGGCTTGATAGCAGATTGAGGATGGAGTTGGGCAACCAACTCTGTGCATTGATTATTGAGGCGTGAGCCAGGCCTGCTAGTATGAGAGACATACATGTCGATGGTAGGCTAGTACATATGTGGAGAGGCATGCCATGTGACATGTACAGGCTGATGCGGCATGTCGTAGGAGCTATGAACTTAGTTACGTGTCTGAGGAGGACCCTTGCACGTTATAACCGTGGTCGAGACACAGCACGTGATCGACAGTTCGTGAGTAATGCCGACACATCATCTTATGATCACGATCAGGGGAGTGATCATCGTTCACCTCGTGCCGTGCCAGATGAGTGACCTCCACTAGCATTGAGTAGCAGTCATCATGGAGAGCAGGCTAGACCATCATCCACATCGATTCAACAGGCTACAACATCCAGTAGTACTCATGATCATGAGTAGGCTGGACCATCGACCATGTCGAGTCATCACGATGAGGAGCCGACAATTGATCCTGATGAGCCTGAGGCACCAGTACCAGATCAGCATGTATCTGAGCTTGTCGAGGCTGCACCATTGACTGAGCAAGCCTCAATTAGTACTAGTATTGATGATGTACCACAAATTGATATATGAAATTTATATTATAGTTGTATATTTTTGACATTATTCAATTATATATATATATATATATATATGGTCCATATATTTTATGTTCATGTTGTAGTTGTACTTAATTTACATGTTGGTGATCATCATGATGTGTATATTGTTAGGTCATGTTAGATATGTTCATTTAATGTGCAACTTAGGGAAGTCAATATTGTCAAGTAGTTTGTGTGTGTAGGATATACATGTTGATATGTTGTGATGATGTTATACAATGCTAATTGTGTTTTGTTAGATGATCATGATCACGATGATGTTAGTGAATTTGAATGTGTTTTTTAGTCGAATATGATGTTTGTACGATGGTTATCATAATCATGATGTTTATTAATTAATTTAATATTAAATGACCATGATATTTGAAATTGTAAAATTGTAAAATTGTATTTGTAATTGTAATTGTATGTGAAATATTTGTAAAATTTTAATTGTAATTGTAATATTTAATTTATTGTGAAATGATTGTAATTGTAATTTTAATTGTATATATGACAAATTGTAAAATTGTAATTCTAATTCTAATTGTATGTAAAATATTTGTAAAATTTTAATTGTAATTATAATATTTAAGTTATTGTGAAATGATTGTAATTGTAATTGTATATATGTAAAATTGTAAAATTGTAATTGTAATCGTAATTGTATGTAAAATTCTAAAATTGTAATTGCAATGGTATATATGTAAATTTCTAAAATTGTAATTGTAATTGTAAATTTTATATAAAATTCTAAAATTGTAATTGTAATTGTATATAAAATTCTAAAATTGGAATTGTAATTGTACATGAAATGTAAAATTGTAATTGTAACTGTAATTCTAATTCTAATTCTAATTGTATGTAAAATATTTGTAAAATTTTAATTGTATTACTGTGAAATGATTGTAATTGTAAAAATTTAATTGTAATTGTAATTGTATATAAAAATCTAAAATTCTAATTCTAATTCTAAGTGTATGTGAAATTGTAAAATTGTAATTTTAATTGTAATTGTATGTAAAATATTTGTAAAATTTTAATTGTATTAATGTGAAATGATTTTATTAAAAATTTTAAATTTGTAAAATTGTAAATAATTGTAAAATAATAAATCTAGAATAATATGAATTTTTGTAACATAATAAAGTTTAGAAAATAATGCAAATAATTTTTTTTATTATGATCTTACATAGAAAAAAAAACTTTATACAGTATGCCATTTTTATTGAGATCAACATAATTGCAAATTATCAAGTGAAATATTGATTTTAACATTAATTCAAAACACATATTATAATGTTTTGAAAAAGAGATTCTTATAAGGTATAAGGTAATTAATTCCTCTTCTTTATAAAAACCCATCTTAAAAAGTATAAATATTGATGAAATAGCACATGTACCATTTCACATGTATTAATTCCATTGAACAAATTTTAGAAGAATTCGAGTATATTACCATTGCGTTGCCTCTTATGGATGTTAATTCCATGAACATATTTTAGAAGAATTCGAGTGTCAAGAATGCAATAGACAAAAAAAAAAAAACATTTTTGGACTATTTTGCTTTTTATTAAAAGGTTTTTGAGATTTTTTGCGGGGTCTATGGGTTCATAGGACAGTAGACAGTACTAACCCTACCGTATTGGTATTTCAGTTGAATTTTTCCTAGCACCAATATGACCGAATCTTGTAGCTATGCATTTAACAAAGAACCCATATATTTTGAGAATATGATTGAAGACTGTTGTCATATACTTGAGCACTATTCCATTTCTTCACCATATTAGCACAAAATACAAAGAATAATTTCTTTCACCATAATAATGCACAACTTTCAAAAAAGAAAACACTCCATTCTGTGTTTCGAGGCATTTTATGCAAATGATAGGCATTTCTATGGAGTTTTATCCATATTTTGCAATTTAATGAGGGTTGGAGGGAGCTTACAATGTTGTATATGTTAGTAACTGCACCCTTCGGTAGAACCAAAGAAAATTCATGCAGATTCCTCGACGAAGTATACTATCCATAATCAATTCCTTCGAGACCTCAACAAAAGAAATAAAGATGCATGTCAGAAATTGATATGCATGTCAGAGGCTCTTGTTGGCATATTTTCTTGTTGCAAGTTGTGGAAAGGTTCAAGTTTATTTTTCGGAAAGAAGAAAAGGTGTAGTTTTAAAAGAAATGGCCCAAAGATTTTCACAACAAAATGTTTATTTCCAACATGTCTAAAAACTAAAATATCTCCAAATTCAATAAACTACTCATAAACAAAGCTTTCCCAACCTTTTGTGAAAACTGCACACGTCTTATCATAACACAGGTTCACATGCCACAATTGCCCACTTGGGCCTTGTAGTATTGCATCTTCACATGCCCCACATTGCATTCTCTCCACATAATGAGTGGGGACCTCCTGCAATAAACAAAATGCATTGGAAGAATAGTTATTTCCATCAAGAATTTATCCAATTCTAATTCCCAATTCTAATTCTAATTCTAATTCTCAAGAATAAACAAAATTCTAATTCTAATTGCATATTTCCATCAAGAATAAACAAAATTCTAATTCTCAATTTCTATGGTTGGAGTTCACTAAATTTTGGTGTACACACCTAAAAGTAATTTTGGTGCCTTAAAAATGGACTTCTTGTAATCGGTGCTAATGTATATATAACTGCACCAGTGCTTTTTAGTTACTACGCATCGGTGTGGTGTTACCAATGGACACACCGGTGCAGTGCTATTAAGTGATGCACCAGTGACGAATAACCGCAAATAAAAAAAAGTGCAACTCTATTTTCTTTAAGTGAAAAAAAGCGGTAAATTGAAAAATGGGCAGCAAAATATTTTCAAAAATCTAATTTTATAAAAAAACTCTTTAAATACTGAACACTTTTCATTATTTCACTCTTTTTGCAAAAAATTTCAGCCAAATATTTGCAAGAGGCATACCTACAGCAAGAGAGCACGAGAGCACTATGGAGCAGCGAAATACGTTCGAACGGAAGTATTTAGACAATCAGAATTCGAAACCTCTGGTGATTCAAACCCTGTAGCATAGATTTTCAAACGACCTCGCGATTAAATTTGATTATTTTTTACTTTTTCTGTAGTTTTTTTACGAAGTAAGAAAAAAAATTCATTTTGTTTTTCATTTTCAGAAACAAAAACAAAAAATTCATTTTTACCCTAAACCCTTCATTTTTTCTGTTTCTGCCCTTTCTTCCCCCTTGTTTCTGTGATTTAAGAATTAGGGATTTTCAATTTAGATTTATAAGGTTTGTATTGCTATATGATGTAGGAGCATGAGATCTCAAGGACAAAGGCTTCGATTTTATTCCCAAAATACAAAAAAAAAATTTACAAGCAAAGGAGTGGGTTCCTTTAACTGGCAATTTACTGTTTTGGTAAGATAGGATTTCACTGGTATTTAGGGATTTGAACTGCTTGTATTTGATTCAATGTATATAGTTTTAGTTGAGTATTTTAGGGAGAATATTGTGTAGAGGGATTTTATCTAAAATTGGACAAATTTGATCCATAGAATGAGATCAATTTGGTTGTATGAACTCTATTTATGTAATTTTGAATGATGAGAATGGGGATTTTGGTTGTAGAAGGATGAAATAATAGAAATTAATGTTTCTTTGTATCATTAAGAAATATGGGCATAAATGTCAAATCCCAGAGGTTAATTACCTTCGAAATATTTCTGAGTTATTTGATTCAATTCGAGCTCTGTTGATTAATTTCTATGTGTGAAATTGTCAAATCCTGTACGCTTAATTTTTTTTTGAAATAAATCTGAATTGATGAAATTTAGATAGAGTTTTGATTAAATTGATTTCTGTGCGTATGTCCCCTTTAAAAATTTTCTTCCATTTGTGAAGGCGAACACAGTCCAATTGTATTGTTAAAGAAAAGGACTGTAAATTGTTGATGCCGAAAAAAACCGTGGCTCTGAGACAGAGCGTCTATTCTGACAGAGTTGAAGAATTGGGATTACTGTAATGTGTATGGAGGAAAGGATAAAAGAACAACAGAATAAAAAAGGAAGCTATGCAGAATAGAACGGCTATCACAGCGTTGATCAAGATCCAATGATAATCGCATTTTAAGTTGCAGGGAGGTTAAGAGTTTAGACGGACCCGATATTTTACAAATTAGATTTAATGAATTAAATTGACCATCTAGTATTTTGTTTGATCTGATGGCATTCACATTAAATTGTTTGATCCAATGAATATCGCATAATTAGATGCGCATGGTTTAATGTTGTTTTTGGATGAGATAATAATTAAACTCTAGTTTAATTATCTTTAGTTTTTGTGGTTTAATGTAAAGGTTTTTATAAGGGTTGGTTCGTTGATATAACAAAAAGAAGTGAAATGAAATTATTTGTTAAGATGTGATTCCATCATTACTAAAGGGGTTTTAATGTTTTTCAATTTGGGATAAAATAATATTAGGAGAAAACTTCATGAATAACAAGTAAAGATAAGCAGTCAAGAAAAACAAATTTTTATCCTGATTTAGGAGAAATTGTCTCAAATTTTGACAATTTATCATTAAATCCTACAACCAGCCCACCATTAGTGGTATCAGAGCAGCCTTTAGACACTGAGAAAGATCTAAAAGTTCAGGCAGAAAGAAGGAGACTTGGTAAGAAGCCAATAAAGAATTGGAACAAGATGGTGTCAAAGTTGAGATGTAAGTTTTTGCCAAGTGATTATCAACTTTCATTTTTTAGACAAATGCGGAATCTTAGACAGAGGTCAATGACAGTCAAAGAATACACAGAGGAATTTTACAAAGTGAGCATAAGAGCAGGACAAATTCAAGATACGTTAGAGAAGATTGCAAGATATATAAATGGTCTCAGAATGGAGATACAAGATGAGATAAGTCTGTTGTCTCCTAAAACAGTGGAAGAGGCTTATCAGATGGCCTTGAAGGCTGAAGAAAAACTCATAAGGAACCAATCTTCCAGAAGTAGAGGTACTTTTCGAGGAAAAGGAAGTCAAGGTGGTAGAGGAAGATCTACAACACCTAGAGAAGGAGCTAGCAACAGCTCAAGTCAGCATACAACCACAGAAGGTGATGCAAGTGGCAGAAGGAGTTTTTCCAGAGGAAGAGGAGGCAAAGGCAGAGAAAGAGAAATCAGATGTTATAGATGTAATAATCTTGGAGATAGAGCTTATGAATGTCCAGAGAATGTGGGGACAAATGAGAGAATTTTAATTGTTTCTCATAATGAAGAAGAAGTAGAAAAAATTCCAGAAGCAGCAAAAGTACCAGAAGCAGAGAATGTACCAGAGAAAGGATAATATTTGGTAGTTAACAAATTTCTATTAAAACCAACAAAGGAAGTTGTTGAACCAGCACAGAGGAAAACTTTGTTTAGAAGTGTATGAAAAGTTCAAGGAAAATGATGTCAAATGGTAATTTATAGTGGCAACATTGATAATTTGGTCTCTACAGAAGTGGTGGAGAAATTGAAATTAAAGACAAAGAAACATCCAACACCCTACAAGGTGTCATGGCTTCAAAAAGGACATCAAATGTTAGCGAATGGACAGTGTGAAGTGGAATTCAAGTTGGACAGCTACAAAGACAAAATTATGTGTGATGTAATGCTTATGGATGTATGTCACATATTGTTGGGTAGACCGTGGCAGTATGACAGAGGAGCTATGCATGATGGGAAAAAGAACACATACAATTTTTGTAAAGATGGCGTCAATCATACATTGTTTCTGATAGAAGAATAAGATGCATCAAAAAGAAGATCTGATCCGAAAGTTTTATTACTGAGTGGAAAAGAATATCTGCAGCATATTGAAGATGATGAGGTAAACTTTTCATTAATTTTCAAACTCAGGGTAGTAATTACTTCCACTAAAATTTCTGATTTACCAATTGAAATTCAAGAGATGCCGGAAAATTACTGTGATATCATTGTAGATGATTTTCCGAATGAATTACCACCTATTATAAAAAACAGCCATCATATAGATTTGATTCCAGGAGAAAATTTTCCAAATAAAGACGCATACAGGATGGCTCCTATAGAAAATGAAGAAATCATGAAGCATGTACAAGAACTATTAGATAAAGAACCAATCAGAGAGAGTTTGAGTCCTTGTGCAGTGCCAATAGTGTTGAGTCCAAAAAAATATGGAGGCTGGAGAATGTGCACTGACTCAAGAGAAATCAACAAAATAACAACCAGGTATAGATTTCCTTTACCCAGAATTGAAAATTTGATGGATTGTTTAAGGTGGGCAAGATATTTTACAAAATTGGATTTAAAGAGTGGCTATCATCAAATTAGGATAAGGGAAGGAGATGAATGGAAAACAAATTTTTAAAAAAATGAAGGATTGTATGAATGGATGGTAATGCCGTTTGGATTATCAAATGCTCCTAGTACATTTATGAGGCTTATGGACGAAGTACTGAAGGAATTTATTGGTAAATTTGTAATAGTATACCTGGATGATATATTAAATTACAACAAATCTAAAGAATAACACATGAGACATATGAACATTTTCTTAAAGAAGTTGCACCAGGAGAAGTTGTTGGTAAATTTAAAAAAAATTCATTCATGAAGGAAGAGTTGGTATACTTAGGCTTTGTTGTTTCTGTAGATGGATTGAAAATGGATCCATAGAAGATAAAAGAAATCATATAATGGTCTTCACCCAAAAGTGTTAAGAAGCTTCCATGGTCTTGCTAGTTTTTATAGAAAATTCATAAGGAATTTTAGTAAGATCAATGCTCCTATTATTGAAACCATAAAGAAATACAAACAACCATTTAGATGGATTGATGAAGTAGAGAAAATTTTTCATTTCTTGAAAGAAAAGATAATAGAAAAGCCCATATTAGTTTTTCCTGATTTTAACTAACCTTTCCAAGTGAAATGTGATGCCAGTAGAGAAGCTATTGGAGCTGTGTTAAGTCAAGAAGATAGAGTTGTAGCTTATTTTAGTGAAAAAATGAATGAAACAAGAAGAAAGTATTCTTCTTATGACAAGGAATTTAATGCAGTTGTGCAGTCATTAAAAAAATGGAGACATTACTCGATGTCTAAAGAGTTTGTGCTTTATTTAGAAAATCATGCATTGCAGTACATTATGCAGCAGGAAAAACTAAATCAGAAACATGAAAAATGGGTAGAGTATATTCAAATTTTTAATCTTGTATTGAAACATATAACTGGACAAGCAAACAATGTAGCAGATGCTTTAAGTAGAAAAAATTGTTTTAGTTCAAGAAAGTCAAATTCAAGTGTTGGGTTTTGATTTTATTAAAGAATTGTATAAGACAGATTTAGATTTTAAAGAGGCATTTGAAGCATGTAATAATCCTATTTTGCTGGACAAAAGTAAGTGGCTGGGATTTTTCTTGCAAGAAGGTTTACTATTTAAAAGAAATCGGCTATGCATACCAAATTGTTCTATGAGAGAAAATTTAATTAAGGAGAAACATAGTGGTGGACTTGGTGGAAATTTTGGTGTAGACAAGACTTATGAACAACTGAGTTATTTTTATTTTTGGCCAAATATGAGATCTAAAGTGGAGAAGTAGGTGCGAAATTGTAAATTTTGTCAATATGCAAAAGGAAGGATTCAAAACACAAGTTTGTATGTTCCATTACCTATTCCCGATAGACCTTGGGATATGGTAAGTATGGATTTTGTTTTGGGTTTACCGAAAACACAAAGAGGGAATGATGCAATTTATGTTGTAGTTGACAGATTTTCTAAAATGGCACATTTTATTCCATGTTATAAAACCAGTGATACTAATCATGTTGCTAATCTATTTTTCAAAGAGATTGTAAGGTTGCATGGGTTACCTAAAAGCATTGTCTCTGATAGGGACACCAGATTTTTTGGTCATTTTTGGAGGACATTGTGGAAAAATCTTGGTACTAAAATGAGTTTCAGCTCAGCTTATCACTCTTAGACTGGTGGAAAGACTGAGGCGGTGAACAAAAGATTGGGTAATCTTTTGAGAAGCCTTACAGGTGAACATCCTAAACAATGGGATCAAATTTTGGCATAGGCTGAATATGCTTATAATGACTCTCCTAACAGGAGTACAAGGCAGAGTCCATTCCATATAGTTTATGGAATGCACCCAAGAGGAGTGTATGAACTAAGAAATTTGGGAAAAGAAGAGATGAGAAGCGCTAAAGGAGAAGATTTTGCTTCAAAAATACAAGCAATACATGACCAGGTAAAACAACAGTTACAGGACAACAACATTAAATACAAAAGCAGAGTAGATTTGAAGAAGAGGGAAGTTAATTTTGAGGTTGGAGATTTGGTTCTAGCACACCTAAGGAAGGAAATATTTCCAAAAAGGGCATATAATAAGTTTAAATTTAAGAAAATTAGGCCATGCAGAGTATTGAGAAAATTTTCTGCAAATGCACATGAAATTGAATTACCCCCTGACTTTGGAATATCTCCAATTTTTAATGTTGCTAATTTGTACAAGTATGAAGACAGCGACACAGATGATATAGTTGAAGACAAAGAAGAGATTGATTGGTTGAAGAAGATACCCACAACAAAAACATTGCAGCCAAATAATATTTTAGACAAAATATTGTCTAAAAAGACAAGAGGATGGGAGTAGTTTGGGTATTTGATCAAGTGGAAAGATCAACCAATTGCAGAGGCTACTTGGATGACAGATACCATGATACAGAAACTGGACAGTTCTGTAGGGAAGCTCATGGACAGGAGCCCATGAAGAATTTTGTCCTCAGGATTCTGATGCAGGAGCATGAGATCTCGAGGACAAAGACTTAGATTTTATTCCAAAAATACAAAAAAAAAAATTACAAGTAAAGGAGTGGGTTCCTTTAGCTGGAAATTTACTGTTTTGGTAAGATAGGATTCGACTAGTATTTATGGATTTGAACTGTTTGTATTTGATTCAATGTATTTAGTTTTAGTTGAGGATTTTAGGGAGAATATTGTGTAGAGGGATTTTATCTTAAATTGGACAAATTTGATCCATAGAATGAGGTCAATTTGGTTGTATGAACTCTATTTATGTAAGTTTGAACGATGAGAATGGGGATTTTGGCTATAGAAGGATGGAATAATAGAAATTAATGTTCCTTTGTATCATTAAGAAATCTGGGCATAAATGTCAAATCCTGGAGGTTAATTACCTTTGAAATATTTCTGAGTTATTTGATTCAATTCTAGCTCTGTTGATTAATTTCTATGTGTGAAATTGTCAAATCCTATAGGCTTAAATTTATTTTGAAATAAATCTGAATTGATGAAATTCAAATAGAGTTTTGATTAAATTGATTTCTGTGTGTATGTTTCCTTTAAAATTCTGCATCCATTTGTGAAGGCGAACACAGTCCAATTGTATTGTTAAAGAAAATGACTATAAATTGTCAATGCCGAAAAAAACCGTGGCTCTTAGACAAAGTGTCTATTCTGACGGAGTTGAACAATTGGGATTACTGTAACACGTATGGAGGAAAGGAGAAAAGAAGAGCATAATCACAAAGGAAGCTATGCGGAATCGAACGACTATCACAGCATTGATCAAGATCCAATGATAATCACATTTTAAGTTGCAGGGAGGATAAGAGTTCAGACAGACTCGATATTTTACAAATTAGATTTAATGAATTGAATTGACTGTCCAGTAGTTCATTTGATCTGACGGCATTCGCATTAAATTGTTTGATCCAACGAATATCAAAAAATTAGATGCACATGGTTTAATGTTGTTTTTGTATGCGATAATAATTAAACTCCAGTTTAATTATCTTTAGTTTCTGGGGTTTAATATAAAGGTTTTTATAAGGGCTGGTTCATTGATATAACAAAAAGAAGTGAAATGCAATTATTTTTTAAGATGTGATTCTATCATTACTAAAGGGGTAATGTTTTGCAAGTTGGGTTAAAATAATATTAGGAGAAAACTTCATGAATGACAGATAAAGATAAGGAGTCAAGAAAAACATATTTTTATCCTAATTTAGGAGAAATTGTCTCAAAGTTTTACAATTTATCATTAAATCCTGCAACCATCCCACCACTATATATAGGCCTATGACATCCAACCCATGGGACGATTTGCATAGTCGATTCCCAATCCATGTCGCCCCTTGCGTGAATTTTTGGAAAAAAAAAATCTTTTTTTAATCAGTGCACCTTGCGTAACCTACCACAATGATGCACTGTATTATCCAAGCACACCGCGAAAGTACTGTGTAATAAAAAATTTAAAAACAATTTTTTAATCAGTGCGCCATATGTAGATTAGGGCACCGGTGCGCTATTTCATTATGGCGCACCGCGAACATGATGTTTCGCAAAAAAATGTTTTATTATGTTAATCGATGCACCATATAACAAATAACGCACCACACCGGGTCTCCTAGTTGACAGAGAGCACCGTATGGTGGTCCCTTGTTTGCGCGGGGCATTTATGCTACAAAAACTAACACTGGAAGATTTTTATTATTTTCTCTGTGTTAATCGGTGCAGTGGTTAACATATAACGCACTGGTGCTCCTTGTTGACATAGAGCACCGTATGGTCTATTATACTGTTTATGTGGTGCATTTATAAGACCCCCACGCACTGACATCGGTGTGTACACCATGAATGGCGCACCGGTTTCTTAAGATTTTTTTTTACCTGAAAAGTTGACAATTTATTTATAAATATATTAATGAATGATATGGTACAAGTTTTAGATTGATAAAGAAATTACTAACAAGAGATCAAGTAACAAAAATACTGATAACACATCAATAAAAACAGAAAATGCAAGTTCTTTGTAAATTCTTTACAAAAAATATTATTTTTGAACTATATGTAATTTTAACTAATACGTATTATTTACTGTGTATCATGCAGTGCCACAAAATGACGAAGCTTGATAAGATTATTTCTGATCTAGGACTAGAAGAGCGTAAATGCTTAATGGAAAATTTTCAAAAGGATGAATCAGGTGAATGAAAAAATACTATCGATCCAATATGCGTTTCTTTTTTTTAATTTTCATTAATAATATACTTAAAATAATTAGATAGCATGTGTCAAACAATCTATTAATTCACATATGTTTAATGTTCTACAAGGACCAAAAACTCAGAAAAGGAATGTTGTTCTAAGAAAAGAAAAAAAATAGAACATGAAAATGAAAATGGATTGCTCCTTAGTTCATCTGAAGTGGTGCTCGAGGTTAACGAAAGGGAGAAAAACTTTTACAAAAGTTTGAGGGATCTAGTGGAACGAATGTATAGATGTTATTTCCACTTACAATACAAAAATAAATCCAGTGATTCCAAGAACCAAATTTTATCTAAACTATAGGAATATTTTCTAGAGAATTGGTCAATGAGACATGTCATACTTTTAATAACAAAAACGTACAAAAAAAAAAAGAAGAAATGAAAAAGTAATATTCCTTTAAATGTTTGTCTAGAATTATTTATAAATATCACTTTTGTTATATTTACTTTTCATATATCAATATAAAAATTAAATAGTTTATTGGCATGTTACATTTTCAGGAAGATTATGAAAATCTTAAAAGTTGAACGAGCTGATATCAGAAATATGCCAGTATGAATGTCCAAAAAGGTGTACAAGGAGATGGTCAAAGAAACGGACAAAATTTCATCGTAGGAGGAGCCATCTCAACAACAACGCGCTTCAAATGTAATATGCAATCATTGAATTTTTCGATCATTAGGTACAATAAATAAAAAAATTAGCATTAAATATTAATTTTCAAGTTTTTCCTTATAGAAAAGAAAAGAAAATGGAACCCATTCAGCACATAAAACAAGACGACAAGGAAGAAAAGGGTTGATATCTAAGTTTGTGAGTAATTGTTACTTCCTTATAACAACTTAACTAGATTTCATTTTTTGTATTTTTTAAGTTGTTTTACAGAAATCATCGTTGAAAGTCTTCAAACAGGTGCTAACATAAAAAGAAGAACCATCAGATGAATTGATTGAAATTGGGTTAAATATAGGTTGTGAGTATATGTTGGCATATCAAAAATTAATTGTGGAATTTGTAAGCATCTATCGATCTTGTTTTACTTAAATCCATCTATAATTAATAGAACAAAAAAATATTTTATATTAAGTATATGATTTTTTATGGGGTATAAAACTTGCAGGAAACAAAGTATAGAACTGCGCCAACAGATGAAATTTTGAAAGATGGCATGGTACATCATTTTGAAAGAATGTGTATAGTTTATGAGTCAATTGTTGCTATGGTACGTCATTTATTTTTTATTTACATTGATGTATATTATTTAATATTGCAATTTTCATTATTCTCACCAATGTATATACACTCATTACAGTTTATTTTTATGTTTATAGATGGAAGGTGAAGAAGAATAAAAAAATCAACACCGTGAACAAAACATTCCTGAAAATAACCCAAGTCATGGAAGTAGCTCCAGCAGTGACATGAGTTAAAGCGAAGAATGATGATCACTATGTTTGGATATCAAAGTAAAGTGTTGTATTTTTTGAAATATTTGTCTATGAAATCAGAAATTTTATTTAATGTAATGGACTTAGTGTTCCAATTTAAAGACAAAGGGATATCAATAATTGTCCCATTTTGTATGAAAAATATTGTCTTATATATGTGTGTGTGTGTGTGTGTGTGTGTGTGTGTGTTTTAATTTATTCTATTGCGTTCTCCATTGTCGCTGTGAAATGTAACACCACTAATTAAATTTATGGATGATTAAATATTATAATGAAGAGATGTGAAATTTGATGATATGATATAACAAATTAAATTATCCAAACATCACATTCAAATGCACTAATAAAAATTTAATTCATATGAATATTGTTATAAGATATATATGTGTCGATTTTTTTATGAATAATGAATTTTAAAAAATCACAATAATTATGATATGATATAAAAAATTTATCCAAACATCAAATTCAAATGCATTAATAAAAATTTAATTAATATGAATATTGTTATAAGATTTGTCGACTTTTGATGAATAATGAATTTTAAAAAATCACAATAATTGCACTGTCACAAGTCGATGTTTCTAAAAAATACAAAATGAACACCGGTGCGTGTCAGTTACTGTACACTGGTGCATTTTTATGCTGCAGCACATCGATGCATTTCTACGACCTATGGGCACCGCACAAATACCAAAACCAATTAAAAATATCGGTGAGTTTGTGCGATACTACGCACCGGTGCGTTTATGTGATACTACGCACTGGCGCATTTGTACAACCTATGGGCACCGCACAAATACCAATACCAATTATAAATCCCGGTGTGTTTGTGTGATATGGCGCACTGGTGCGTTTCTATAAGTCTACGTACCAGTGCATTGAGACGACCTATGGGCACTGCACAAATCCTGAGACGAATTAGAATGGCCCCATGTGTTGTATCACCAACACTGCGCCTGGTGCGGTTTTATACCTTGACGGCCCGGTGCATGCACCTTCGACCACCCCGAGCCACCTTCTAGATGACATGCACCTGTGCTTTGAAACCTTAGTAGCGCACCAATGAAAAAAACATCCGTAATAACCTCCGACTGCCCAGTTTTTTTAGTTGTGTTGAATTTCCGTTAAAAGCTCTACCAAAACCTCTATAACCATAAATGGATATTGTAGCAAATGTTATTTTGACAATTTTGGCCAATTTTATAACACTAAAACCTCCTTTATAACCTCCGCTAGAGGGTCTTTTCCTTGTAGTGACACAAGCTCCTTTTGTATAACTAAGTTTAGAGTAAAAATGATCAAATGTATATAGCATAGAGCACTTTAGTTCTATTAGGAGCACAAGCTCCTTTTGTATAACTAGGTTTGGAATAAAAAATTGATCAAATATACATAGCATACATTAACATTGTGTTTTGGATCGAGTTTCCCATATTGTGGGTATAAGAATGTTGTATCTCATCTTTCTTAGAAATTTTCAAGTAATAATCCTAAAATTAAATTTATTTTATAATAATATTGGTTTTCAAGTAATAATCTTAAAAATTAAATTTATTTTATAATAATATTAGTTTTATATTCTAATTGTAACATTTCTATTATCTTCTAAAAAAATATATTACATTTCTTCATTGTGAAATTGTAAATAATCCGTATATGATTTTTTTAAAATATATATGAAAATAATATTTTTTATTATACAAAACAGTAAATCATAATCATCTAAATACTTAAGATGTCAATAAATAACTGTTATAGATATTGCTAGCAAGTTATCATCTAGATGGGATAAAATGCTTACATAAAATTACATGTCATTTTATAACATACAACTCTTTGTATTCAATTTCAATGATCATTATTTGTTGTATTGATGAAAATGTGCAAGTATCTCAATGTGCAAATATAATTTAGTAAGAATATATATATATATAGCAAAAGTAAGTGAACTATGGAAATATGTTTGATGTTAGAACGTTACATTCTTTTAAAACGTTATTTTAATTACATATATTCATATTGATTATGGTTTTACTTGAAAACGCTAGAAATATATGTGACACTATTAGATGATGAATTATTCATGTCGGGTCTCATTCTTAATTATTCCAATCTCATTTAGCTCTAGTTTTTACTCGGATTAATTGGGTGAAACCTGTGTGTGAATTTGGATAATATCAATTTGAATTTTCAAATGGTATATTAATGATTATGCAACCGTAATGTCTAATAGGAAAAATATGATATATATTAATGGTCACCTACACACTCATCATAATATTGCACAAATCATAAATAGAAATATATGCTCACTATTTGGTGAAAAGTTTACATTTGAGGAATGCTAGAAAGATAAATTGCTCTTTACAGATATGAAGGCATCTATATTTTTTGGTTTCTCTTGGAATATGTACATTATCCTGACTTATTAATAAAAAATAGCATTTGTAGACAACCAACTTCTTGTCAAAGGTAGATTTCATTAGTAGAACTTTTATAAATTCATTAAAATACTTTCAATTTCTATTTTCAACCGAATTTAATGTAAATGTATTTCTTAATTTAACAAATAAATATGGCATTTAACTAACTATCATTGTAAATTAAAATACCATTCTTTATATAAAGAAGCAACACTACGATTTGTGTCTAGATGTGGGAGCACAAAGTTATGAAAAGTGTAGAAGTAGAGTGTAGAGAGAAATGCTTATGTTGAGGAAAGGATACGAAGCATATTCCACACATGATGTAGAAATTAGTATACAATAAGCATGCATACATCCAGATTCCCATAACCTCACAATATTTAACTTCTTGCAAAATACAGAATCATTCCACTGTTAATCTTTTGCGAAAAATTAATTACAAACACATGTGAAGCATAAGTAAAAACAATCGCACATAACACAGTTGTTTAACGGGAAAGCCTGAAGCTGGAAACCCCAACTATCATATATTATGTATCATGGAGATCATGTAATAATCTCATACAAAGCTCAGTACATTAAGCTCTCAGTACAATCAATCGTCACTCACTAACATAGAATAAATCTGCAAATCCATGCACCGATCTCTACCCTCCTGCTAGCCTGCCTCCATTGTGCAATCCCTGTTGAAGAATAGCTTTGAATGAATTCAAATTACCCTTTCATTGACTACGCAATTCTCATTGGCAACTCCAATGTGTGTTTGATGCAATCAATGCATCACTATAGTCACAACAAATAGTCCATCTTGCCCTTTCACCTCTCTCTCCACTAGAACTGACATGCATTGTAGTTAACTACTGTATTGTTCAATTGATTAATGAGTTATTATTTGTGAATTAATTAACTAATTAATTCACACCACTCTCACTAGTGTATCATTCAATTAGACTAGATACAACTAGCTCAACTGAGTCTAACCGAGTTAAACTGAATACAACTCCATGAACTACTCCTAACTCATTCATTAACTTTGCCACTTCGATTCTAACGTTCACTCCCTTTATGAACCACAGGACACCATGAGAATTAATTCCCTACATTGCCTGATTTTCAAAATCTGTGTGAAATCAAGGTACTCCAGAAAATTAGGTGTTGTTTATTGTCGGATTATTATTAAGGCTAATAATAATCGGCACTTCTGTTTTAGATCGATGATCTATAAATAGACTTCGCCCAATATTCTAAAAATAGAATTTCATCTATTTTTCCAACTTGATCAACCATCCACAAATAACATCCTGTTATGATCACCATGTCTAAAAATAGACATAGTCTAAAAATAGACTTGCGCCAAAAATAGCCTGCAGGCCCACTTAGTGAAGGCGACTCATTTCACTAAGCTCATCATCTTGTTGAATCTCAACACTTCCTCTCAACAAGATAGGGATTATCTTTCACCCCAATCCTGACTCTATGGTATTCAAATTTTCTCCTGGTGAGCGCCTTCGTCAAAATATTTGCATCCTGATCTTTCGTAGGAATGTACTGAAGCAACATGATCTTCCTCTACACACAATCTCTGATATGATGATACCGGATATCAATATGTTTAGATCTATCATGAAACACAG